>JAQIXW010005002.1:0-10882 GCA_034700685.1 Willowsia buskii | reverse complement strand
CATTTATATCACCTCATCATAAAAAATATGCAGTAAGGTCTTTAGTTCAGTCAGAGATTAAATATAAATAAATGCAACTTTAAGATCGATGTTCATGGCCACGTAAGCATTAAATACGCATAATATAAGAATACTTTTCGTTTATAGTGTCGAAGACTTCTTTTATTTTATGATTTTGAATTTTTTAAATTAATTTCAAGCTACCCCAAACCCCAAACATCTAAAATTCACAATCCTTGTTCTCTCGAAGACAAAAATATTTACTGGAAAAATGATGATGGAATTAAATAAAATAGATTTCAAACCAAGTCTGAATCATCTGGCCAGAAAAATGTAAAAAAATTAAAATAATTTTTATGGGTTTTGATGAATACCAGAAAAACATTCACTGAGATCAATATCGGGATGGTTTTGCTTAGAATCCTTTGACTTATTCATGTTTAATTGGGGTAAACCACGCAACCACTGTGCCTTAGGCAATCGGTTTTTTTCCAGAGCTGGATTATTGCTAACCATCCTTCTGAATACATCTTTACGTTTTTTCTCGTTCTTAGGACCATTGCATAGCCCAATTAGCTTGTTTAGATCTCCCTCATTGGCCCCCCATTCTAGCAATAACTGTAACAAATAAAAAATGAAAGGAGAGTATATTCTTTGAACTGAACTTGGTAAACTTGTGATAATTTCCTTGTTCTAGAATACATACCTGAGAAAGTGTAGGGTCACGCTGGTAGCAATTCCTAAAGGTAACGTCTAATATTTTCAATAAGGAATCCATATTAGCTTCGTTTTCGTACCATACACAGAGTGCTCGGAGAACAGTTCCAAAAGTTGCACGAATGATGTCAACATGCTCTGAAATCTTTCCCCACGACAGAAGAATACATCGGGCCGCCTTAAGGCACACATTACTATCGTCCCAACACAATGCTCTAGAAAATAAATGCAATAATAGCTTTGAATATTCAAATTCTTCGAAACCAGTATTACCAACTAACAATAATTAACCTCAGTTATCTCATCAATAATTTCAAAACTTACTGAAGACACAAATGAATGATTGACTGGAAACACGTTGCGTCTGCAAGTAGTAACAGTCCACATTCACCAGGCTCATCACCGGATGCATGGCTATGGTTAGAATTATTTACTTCTGATCCTGCTGCGTCAGCCATCATTGAGTCTCCATCAATTTCTTCATTTGTTTGATGATGGCCATTATTTATTTTTACTTCCATTAGCTTGTGAATTAAGTCGATGTAATCTTTGGATAGTAAACGAAGTGAAGTATTCTCAAGAACTTCCTGTTCCTCTGCATCATCTCCAGATACATTTGCATTTTCAATGGCAGTCCAGCGGTTAGTTAATCTGTCCAAAACTAATCAAAAAGTTTAGTTTTAGATGTTATACTGATACACTGACCTTCCCAACACCTCATGCAGCTAGCTAAACGTAAAAGTTACAACTTACTAAATGGGCAAAACTTTTGTAAAAATGGTATCACAACGTTTTCAAATTGCCCCAAAGGACAATTCAAAAGAAAAGGAGAAAATACTGTTCGAATGACACCGCGAAGTCGAAAGTCATTCATCTTTGTACTATTCCATCCCACGAAAGACAAATATGCTTCAGCGACTTGTGGTATGTGGTAAAACTTTGGAGCAAATAAGCCTGGAGTGCCTCCGAGAATCCCGTACGTTAACTCAATTAGGCTTTGAATAAAGAGCTGGAATAAATTTAATTTAAAAAAAATTATAATTAGTACGCGCTACTGAATCACAAAGTAATGGACTCGGCTAGTAGTAAAAATAATTATACTTACTTTCAACTTGCCAGGATGTGATTTTTCGGTATCGCTTCCTACCACAGAAGCGGGTATTGGTTCCCCAGCAGCTGTAGTGTGGGTTCCACCACTAAAATGAATACCCATTATGTGTGCTTTCTCTTGTTCACTCAAATCAACCAGAAAGGTTAACTGTGGGTCTTCAAGGAGTGAATGTACTGTTTTCACAAGTCTCAGAACAACCGGAAGCAAAGGGCATACACAGTCATACGCCGGATGTGACACCTCAGACTCCACCGAGGTGTTCTTTACATTGGAATTCTCTGATGTACGACTCTGTTGTAGGACACTGCCTGATTTGTTCAATTTTTTCACTCGACGAATAATGCAGTTAAGTAGAGTCAAATTTTTCAAAAACAAAATTCGCTTGTCTTGGAAAATATGTTCTTGCAATATTATCACAAAGTTCTGAAGAGACTCAGAGTCAGTGGAAATTTGACTCCAATCAGCCGACGGTAACAAGCTTCCAATGAATGCAGATTGCTTGACAGCGTCATTCCTGCAATAAAAGTATTGGTTTTATTTAATGTTTGCATATTTCACATTTATAAACTTTCACTTAATACAAATATTTTTAAAGAAGAAAACATTTATACCAGCAATTGCATGTAATTAACAATGACTCCATCAGCGTCGTGTACTCCATTGAGCTTAATTTCGAAGACCACGCTGTAGTTGTTGAATGGACGAAATTAAAAGACAAAGCCATCAGTTCTGGGTATTTGGAAGAAAGCTGTATGGGGGATTGTAAGTCGTTTGGATAAAATTAAGATTTTTAGTGTTTCACATGATTTGTGTTGCAAAATACAAAGTACAGTAATTAAGTATTAATTTAATACAAATGACTGAAATTAAATACCTTAATCATCAATGCAGCAGCATGTCTTCTTATATCTCTAGCGTAGGCAACATTTTCATAATTAAAGCACTGGAAAACGGACTCCAAAATCGAATGCATAAATGCTAGGTGAGAATCTCCAAAAGCGCCACATTTCTTTGACAGGCCTAAGAAAACAAAGAGGGCAGAAACTGTGGAGAGAATAATTGACTTTAGTTCTAGAGCTGTTTCTTCTTTGAATTTGGTATAACACTTTTCCAGGTCCCGCAAACCAATTTCAACCATTTCTTTATCTTCCTAAAAGTCAATCAGTAAAAACCGTCAGCACTATTGTAATAATGCGCAAATGCGTTTAAAAAAAATATGGAGTAGGTATGTACATGTATTTTCTTACATGCGAAATAGAAGATGCAACAGCATCTATAACTAAAACCAAAGTTTCCCATTGATAAATCTGCACAGCATTTGGACTGTTTAATGATGACAGAAGCCAAGAGTTGACTTCCTTATACAACTTGGGAAGACACTTTCCAATACTCCGAAGCATTTGACTGAATTCAGTTTTTAGACGAGTCAGCTCATCTTTCTCTTGAGGTATTGGAGGGTTAGATACAAACTTGTTGCAAATCGCGTTCAACAAACTTGGGCGAAAAATTATTTATAAAAAAATCTCTTTTAGCATTTGAATCAGCTCAACATCAAAAGCCTCTGTTTGCATTTACAAATAATTATATACATACCAAGTCAACGCTTTTCCAGTTGGCGATTCCGTTAAATCCGTGAACGAACTTTGAGCTTTTAAGTACTGGTTAATGGCAATCGCACCACCTAACACCGCAGTCGCTTGTGGCTTGTTAACTAGTTTTATTGTAGAGTTGAAGAAATTTTCTACATTGACTTTCCCTTCGACAACACATGGCGCAATAAGGGATATAATTTCGCCAGTTTTTCTAAGAAAGTCTAAATTATCTGAACACTCATCGATGCTTCTGACTAATGGAATGCAGGATTCATTTTCCAAACATATTTTTGGCACCTCAAACTTATCTTCTTTCTTTAATGACTTTCGTTCCAAAACCTATTAAAAGAAAAGAGAAAGAGTTTCATGCATGTATGGTGAATCTCTGTGGTCATCAGTTAAGTTGATGCTACATGTTGTCTGTCGTGACTCTTCTTACCTGAATAATACAATCAGCGGCTTCAATTTGAAAGTCCTTTTCGGGAAGTAGAGCAAACAAAACAGGAATTCTATTTTCCTGGGTAAAAATTAGCGGATTTAGCCATTCTAAATAAGGCAGCAAACATCCTAGACACACTTTACCCCGGCGTTTCAAAGACTCAGATCTGCTGGCGTTGTATTGCTGAACTGATGTTATCATAACGTTATATAATGTAGAAATAACTTCTGGTGCGATGGCATTCAAACTTTGACTAAGTTCCCGTCTCCGCTCAGAACAGTCTACTAACTACCAATCAAATTAGAGGTATTACGATGTGTAACACAAGATAAGTGTAGTGATAAGGATAACAGAGCTCCACAAGTGTAATACATACCTGTAATGTTACTACGTCCTCGGCCATTCGTCTCAGCACCAGAAGCGCTAGGTCAGTTACACTTGCCATTTCGAAAAGTTTCGGAAACAGATCCGGCCATAATTGTGGCCATTCCCGTTTCGCTATTTCTACTATGACTCTGTGCAATTGGGAAAAAGGGAAAATATTGATTAATAATTAATTCAAATAGATATGTAATTGTTAGCTAAGTAGTAACGATAAAAGTTGCATTCAAAGTCAGGTCAGGACTATACATGCATCATTACTCATTACATACTTTGATAAAGCCTCTTGCAAAAAGGGTGGCCATATTGCAGATCCAGAATTCAGGCCATTGTTCATGAGTTGAAGGAGCAGATCCTGATAAATTACATACATATCATATATGATTATGCCAGGAATGATATAAAAGTAACAACACGATTGACGATGTTTAATTTTTTACTAAAAGCAACTACGGATGGATGGTAAAACTGGTTTTGGTACTTTAACACGCTGACGGTCCGATAAAGTGTTCCATTGGTACTTTACTACATCTTCTATCAGTGCAAGTCCTGCTAAAATGACTGATTCTTCCGTTTTCCCAGTAAGAATAAACCCTACAGCACACCGCTCCACTGGAGAAGCCTTGTTCCTAAAGTCCTCATAGAATTGGTGCGCTTGAAGTCTGGCTTCACGATCTGAAGTAGGATCTATTGCTACCTAATAAAATACAAAAATACAAGAAATAATTATTATATACCATGGTCTCAGAGATTTAGACTAGACTGGCGGTAGGCAGAGACAGGACAAAAACCGTTATAGAAGGTAAGATTGTGATTGTCATCAGTTCATATTCATCAGCCATTATTGTTTGATGAATGCATAAAACATAAAAGTATCAAAAACTCATAAATTAGTGATGACTGCTGCTCTGCTTACCTGCACTGATACAGCGAGGTTGTTAGCGTTGAGTAAAATCGTCTCATCGTTGGAGTTCATATTTAAACAGGTCTACTCGCTAATTTTTCGGTAATTGATAATTTAGGCAAGTAGTAGTAAGTAGAGCAAAAAATTGTGAATTTCACAACGAATAAAAAACTTTCAACTACTAATTTCTCATAATAATTCTCATAATCAGTTTAGTGTATCAAACAATTATTGTTGTTTCTTTGAATTTCAGTTTTGGCAAGTTACACTACAAAACACCCAAAAACTGCATTCATTCATACTTTCTAGGAGGAAGCTGATATTATAAATAAGATACTAAACAGTTCGAGTTCCCTGTCACCTGCTGACTTTGTTTGTGTTTACATTTCATGTCGGCAGTGTCAGCTGTCACATCACATCGTTTTGCGTTTGCAGTAAATACTGCAAGACACTGACCGTCGACCGTTAGGTGTTCTCTTTGTCTTTGTTTATCATAATCTTAAGATGATTCAATGATTCACTGTTTCAAACCTTTGTTTGACCTTTGGCACTAGTCTGCATCTAATGACTAACATTACTTAGTTTTAAACATTAAATGTTGAGTTGATGATGCAATCACACTCAAACTTGAGGTCTCTGTTTGTATGTACGGTAGGTCACAAGTCACAGCTTATTTAATCTTTGAAATATACCTACTCAGCAATACAATCACAATACAATCAAATCACGACTAGTGGGCTAGTAAAAAGTTATATGAAGGATCAAACAATTTGCATTCATTTTAACCACCGACCGGACCGAACGCATCGGAGTCAGAGTTTTCTTGCTAATATATACGGCGATTACGACTGTGTGTCAAATAACTCAAGGCGCGCCGTGAGACCATGATCATTTGGGGTAAGGAGAAGCGAATATTGAGTTCCAATTTTATCCCACGTCGGCTAGCTGGCAGTAAGTGTAGCGGGGCACGTTAGTATGTAGTCACTAAAAACCCAGTGAAGCATGAAAACAATAATTTATTTGCAGTTTTACATGAACTGTTAGTAAGTATAATGTTATTGTCAATGTTAAAAGCACTGGTTAATGATTAGTGTCAAGATATGTAAGTCAATGACAAAAATAAATCAACGTATTTAAGTCTAGTTTTTGGCGTCTCAAGGCTTCCGTAAGATCCGGAAGATACATTCTCGTTATGTCATAAATATGCCATGAATGTCACAATACGATCACAACGATATGGGTAGATTTCTTTAAAAGATGCATTACAATCATATTGCATGTATGTAAACTAGTTAGTGTTAGTAGTGGCCAAAATGAACCTTGGATAGGAACTATCACTGATTTATCATGTATATCAAGATTTTTTATTACTTTTGCTTGTTCATTAAATCAGTTAATATAAATTATTGAGGGGTTAATTACATTTTTAAAATCATTATTACTTGAAGTTAAACCAGTTTTTGTTTACAGAACCGAGTTTTTTAAATCATAGAGACTGGGTCTAGAATCTGTCATCAAACACAGAGGTGGAGGTGACCCTTAGAATCTTAAAGTAAAATAAAAATAATTTCACCAAACACCAAAAAGGTGTCTATCAGTGTCAGTTGGGTGCAGAAAGCCCGCATTAAGTTTAAGTGAAGTCTAAAAAGAACTTAAGAATTTAGAATACCTAGACATTTCACTTTCTCTCGCACTAGTTAATAATAATAACAAATGTTATAACTTGTATTTAACGATTCACGAAAATTGTTTCAGTTTTAATGTTCTTTCCTTATCTTTATATGCAGTATTTCGAAGTATATGCGGCCAAGAGGCTACATACATACGCAAATGGCCAGTAACTGTCATTATTATTAACTTTCGTAATAGTTATCATAGGGCATTTTCAGTGTTTTTCTCAACATGCATTGTTTTACAGTGACACCTTTCTTTACTGATTAGCGCTGCTGACACTGACCACTTTTGACTCGCTATTTAATTAAAAGCAAACAAAAACACAATGATGGTGGTGATGAGACTATTGCATGCGTAATTATCTTCATATCACTCGTCAAAGTGAACCAGAATCCGAGGATGATGTATCTTCTACTACAGTCTTGATGCTGCTGATATCAGTTGGTACAGTCTCAGATGAAGTATCCGTGGTAGAAGTGCCTTCCGACGACTCTGGCATTTCCTTTCCTGAAATATCAACTGCCATTTCGGATGAAGTTGTCTCATTCGAAGAAACAACGCCCTCAGTTGCAACGCAAATTGTTGATGGATTAACAGCTTCCACGATGGCAGTATCGGTAGGTGCAACAGGGTCAATTATCATGCTTTCAGAAGTACTTTGGTCCATGCTGTCACTTTCATTAGTTGCCGATGTTTGTTCGGAAGAAGACAGAATGCCTTGTGGAGCTAACACAAAACATAAAAAATAGACACTGTTGTTGTAAACTCTCTCAGGGCAATGTTTTAGTTAACCATACAATACGCAAATAATTAAGTTTTTACCCTCATCGGATTCCATGCTGCTACCCATATCGGTTGACGACGAATCTGAAACTGTTTCCGGAGGAATACTATCTGAATCTACGAGTACTGGTTTGTCTGTTGTAATTGCATCAATTGAGGCAACGGCGGAGCTCGAAATACTCTCAACATCAACGGGTGCAACGTTGGCATTAGGATCCACGACATCAACAGCACCGACCGCTGATGTTGTTACTGGATCAAGGATGATGCTTTCAGAGGCGGTTTGATTCACAGAATCTGAGCAATCAGAAGAGATTAAAATGTCTTGTCCTAAAAAATATTAAATTTAACATTAAAACACACAATAACTATATATCTTCTCTACTCACAAACGCAAACGGGTCGGATGATATAGTTTGAGAAGTGAGTAGTGCAAGCTTTACCTTCCTCAGATTCTACACACGTCACACCGGCAGCCGCAGATTCATACACAGGAATCACACACTCTGGAGTAATGGCTATTGTTTTGTCAGATGCGATGTCAACAGAGGAAACGGCTGAAGTCGCAAAGCTCGCAGTACCTACGCTGCCGGACGATACACAAATATTTGAGTTGATGACATCCACCGCGACAGTGGCTGCGACAGGATCAATGATCATACTTTCAGAAGAAGTTTGGTTAATGACATCAATGGATGAGGACAGAGCGTCTTGGGCTAGATTGATATATACAAAATAGCGTATAAAGTATGGCTCAACACTGGGTTTCAAAATTGTATTCTTTCTTTCAGACACCACAATATGTTTATAATCAAAATACCTTCTTCAGACTCCATACTAGCGACAACAGTAGCTGACACATTGGAAACAGATTCTAAAATAATACCTTCTGAGGTAACTGATATTGGTTTGTCAGTCGTAATGACGTCGATTGAGGAAACGTCGGAACTTGAGATAGTTTCTGCAAGTAGGCCAGCAGTTGTTACACTTATATTTTGATCTATGACTGCCACAGCGGAGCCAACGGCTGAAGTCGTGACAGCGTCAAGAACAAGGTTATCTGAAGCACTTCCTACATTCAGTACGTCGATCGCTGATGTTCGGATGGAGGTTGTCAGAATATCTTGAGCTGTTAGCAGAAAAATAATGGATTTTTCGGTAAAAACAGTGGATAAAAAAGTGTACATGCACTAATAATGCACTGGCACACGGTTATTTCAAAATGTACAAAAAGGAATGCATAATGCATATAGGTAAGCAACTGTAACTTACGATCCAAAGTAATCGTTCTGTTAAATGTAACGGTTTCTGTTTCAGCTTCACATGAGGATCCACTAGTATTGTTCAAATCATTCCCATTCTTTTCTTCGTCATTAGTCAACGAGTGTGGCTCTATTGTGGAAACTACTAAAACCGTTTTCTCTAATCCTCTGAGAAACTTTTCCTTTTTTCTGTAGTGGCGAGTGGGCTGCAGAATTAGTTCCGTTAACCTCTGAACTGTAAAAGGTGCCGCTAAACGGAATAGATCGAATCGCTCAAGAACGAAGGTCTCATTTGGACAAGTCGGCTCTTGGAATTGCTGAATGGCATTCACCATCTTGGTGCTACAGACACAAAACAAAGAAAAAAACAGTTGAAGTGAGCATTTTTACAGTGAACAGTTTAAGTACAAGCTCTGAATTCACCACACATCAAGGAAATTACATAATTAACAAATATGTTCTAGACTCCAATACCGGATTAAGTTTCGCACATGAGGCCATGGAAAAACAGTATTCCCCGATTTTGCCACAAATTGAAGATAATTCTCTAATGATTGGGGTATATCCAAAGGCTTATTATTGCTGATCGCTAAGTTGAACTCTGGAAATAAAAGAAAGAAGAAACACGATGAAACCCTCCAAACCTGTCTCATTTCACTATAATGTATGATCGTCGGATCGTCCTTTTTCATCACATTCCATAAACTTCTTCATTTCTTAATATAATGAATCATTGATTGTTTCCGACATCCTATGTATATTATACAAAAACACACATACCATCTATTTCACGAAGCAGTAATTCCAGGTCATCAAGCAGCAAATCATTTGGTTGTCCCATACTTACTTTCATCTTTTTGTCTAAACTGGTAAATGAACTCCTTGAAATACGACTAATAAGTACACAGCGCTGATATTTTTGGCTTTTGTTCGGTGTCAGTCACGCAGGGTAGTCTATTAATTATGGTTCATGCTTCAGATTATCAAGAGAAGGCGAGTTAGTACTTTAAACTTTTTCACATTCAAGATTACATATTATTGTTACATTGCATAAATAAAGCAACAAAATGTCAATATCAAATCTTAAAAAATACAAAATAATAATCAAGTTGATAAAGAGGGTGTAATTTGTTTCAAATTTTAAAAAACGTGTTCTATGGATAATGGACATTCACTTCGCTTCGGCATATTAAAATAGTAAACAACAAGCTCTAAATTAAACTGGTAAAATCACAATCAACAAAAATGCAGTGATGAGTAGCACGGCGGCTTATAGTGGTTTAGTTTAGTATTCATTGATCCTTACCAATTTCTTTAATAGCCATTCACAAAAAGCAGAGAGTACAAAACCGAAAAAATGACTAATTATTGAATCCACTGCTTGCTGTACAAGTGGATACTCCCTGTTCAAATGTAAAAAAAACATCCAGATGCAGTTTTTAAATCTCCCTCCGCCAAAATATACACAGAGAGGATAGGGCTGCTTCGGGCTGAATACATTGCGTTTATGGCAGTAAAAATTGCATGTTTACGTTTTTTTAAAACTTTCAGTGACAGTAACACAAACACAATTTTTCGTTGTTAATTTCCAATTTGCAACTTGAACCCTATCCTGTCTACAAGAAACAAAATATCTACTTATACACTTGAGCGTCTCGTCACAATTAGCTCCGCCCACAAAATCCTGTTTGTACTGACTGACTACTTTATACGCTAACAGACGACTACGCGGACTACGATATGTTCAAAATGAACAGTTCAACTCTTCTATTCGTCTTACATTGTTATTACAGCAGTCCCACGTTCCACTGCGCTGATCTATCTACAAATCGTACAGCGGCAGCCATCTAATAGTAAGCTTCCTGAACTTGCTCCGCAACAGGCACAAGCGGTCTATGCCTTTGTTACCTTGAACGGGTACACGGTACACCACATTTTGGATAGCATCTTCAGAGAAGTGAATACTTCCGTTTTACTTTTACTAGATTGAATATATTCCAAAACTATTCACTAGTTTTG
>JAQIXW010005001.1:0-10882 GCA_034700685.1 Willowsia buskii | reverse complement strand
CGTCTTCTGGTTAGTTCATCGACATCCCGACTCCAACAACTGATGTCGTATCCGAGGTACCTTACCGATTCTGACCACTGCATAGATTTATTGCCCAATTTTATTCTCGGTCTCAAAGTGTCAAAGTGTCTAGGAGCGAATGCCTGGCATACGGATTTCGTTGGGTTGAAAGCAATATTATGCAGTTCAGCATAGTTTTCACAAATGGTAATTAATTTCTTTAATGCACCGATGCTTGTAGACAGTAAGGCGACATCATCTGCGTAACATATATGATTAATTATAGTAGTTCCTATTCTGCATTCGCATTCGCATTATGTGATGTCAACTACACTTAAAACATTAAAGCAAATATGTCTTGCTATTTTAGGTGTCATTTGGATGAAGCTGTAAGAAACGTGTAAATTCCGAACTTGAGAAACCTCGGATTAAGGATTAAACTAATTAATTTGGATTGCATTGAATGATATGAACTTTATTTTCAGATGTTTTAATTGATTTATTCAAGTTACTTGCGTGGTAACTACGGTTATAAAATTAGGGAAGTTGTTAGTATTGTAGTTGGCCTAAGCATCTGATTTTTACGATAAGTAATATTATGCGTATCAGCAAATAGATGTCTGCGACTATCCGTTAACAACAAGTTCCTTAGGAGAAGGCCTCCTTGGAGCTTCCCTTCTTAACCTGTTTACATCTACCGTTGTACTTGTACTGCTTCCTTCCTATTATATAATTATTAAATCAGTTCGTAATTGATTGTAAGAGAATAATATTTTAGTCTTAGTTACGCTTTAAATTGTGCAGTGGAATTCTAACCTTAATCATGATGATAGTTCAAACAATTTGCAAAATATACTTCAAGTTCATGATTTGGAATATTATGTATCTACTTTGTTAGAAATCGATTTCTGCGTCCAAAATGTATATCTTTTTCTACGTAATCTTCTCCTCTGCAGGCAAATGTTAGTAGCAAAATGAAAAGAAATCCTATTGTCTGTTACTCTAAATACTGATAAGAGAAATCAATTTGATTGTCTTGTACTCCAAAGCTCATAAAGCTTTCTAAAACTATAAATAAATATATTTTTCCCAGTGCGTTATAATATTTATTGGCCCACTAATTCCTGGGCCAAACAGTTGTTTTACGCTAATTTCACACTTTGTAATTTATTTCCAAATATTTGGAAGCATTTTATTTATTTTTCATATTAAAACAGCAATTCGCTAAATTTCATTCTGCCGAGGGGGTTGTCATCCTAGTTTATTAATTCGGTTGGCAGTCCTTCATTTATATGCCAAAGGGTTTTGCAATTTGATTCTCACCATGATGATAGCCCAAAAAAATTGAGCGATATACTTGAAATTCATTGTTTAGAAAATCTAATTTTTTCCTCGTTAAATCGTAATAAAAATATCTTTGATGTAAGGAAAGAAAATCGTACCAACCACATGATTTGACTCTCTGGTCTCTAAAGCTCGTAAACTTTTATTTATCTTTGAACAATATGGAATCGTAGAATTGTTGGGCAAGTAATAATGGAAATGATATGCAGTAAGTAATAAAATCAAAGAATGGGTAGTTCCACTATCTTTATGTTGTCTGCAATAAGTATTACTTAATAGGCGGTTATCCGGTTTCTCTTTAAATGCGTTATATTATTTACTAACTAATGTGTAATTAGTAGATACTACATTTTTGAAATCGCGTTGAACGCTTACTTAAAAGATTTTTAATTTAATAATCATGCATACAATTTATCTTATTCTAGATTATTCCAATCCTAACCATCTGCCACCTTAACACTCATAATTAAAGTGCCACTTATTCAGAATGTTGTAATAATAAGTTCTAAAATGACTACAATAAATATCTTCTATTGCAATCGTGCTAGTAATACTCTTTTTACACGAAGAAATCATGGGTTATAAATATTTTATTTATATATGCTGTCGCATTATATATGTTACTTATTCGCATACTAAGTAATTATGTACAAGCAAATGTCCTAGTATTTACTCTGGCTAGTGCTTACTGCTTACTTATGTATCCTATACTGGTTGCAGGACTGCTAATTAACAACTAATAATAGTTTTTCGTTTGGAAACTAATTTTCTATAGCTTGATGCGTTCCATCTCGTGGATGTGCTTCTTTTGCTTTTGTGTGTGATCATGATATCTAACGTAATACGACCTATCCTAAGCAAATATTCCAACTGAAAAAGAGCACGTAACAGTACCTATTTGCATGAGGCATGATACCAAAATCTCCGCAAAATTAATCGCAGGTCATACAGGATTACTCGATCCTAACATGCTGCATACAAATGTTGTCAAGTATATGGGAGGAAACAGTTACTCAAGCATTTGAATGAAAAGAAAATATATCTAAATTGTTTCCTAAAATACATAGCAATTTATAAGTAGTATTCTGCTATCGTATATTTAGATGTGGTCTAGCGGATGTGTGCCTAAAAGAATTTTAAGTATTTATTTAATGCGGTAAAATCAGTAAATAAACTGCATGAAGCATGATATCAAAATCTCCGCAAAGTCATTCGCAGGCCATACAGGATACTGGATCCTAACATGCTACATACAAATATCGTCAAGTTCTATGATTAAATAGATATGCAGTGGGTAATTAAATTTATCAATGGGTAGTTCCATTATCCATTTCTAATTAATAGATGCTTTATTTTTAAAATCCTATTAAACACTGATTCATTTCTTCATAGCAATAAATACCTAGAAAGTGATTTTTTAATTCAATAATCATATCATATACGCATTGTACCTTATGCTTGATTATTTTATCCTGAAATATTTTTCATTGACGAGAAAGCCATCTACTGGTTTAACACTATAAACTAATATTTAATCACAATATATAATAAGAAGCCTTAAAAATTTTCCTTTAAATAGTAAATACCCTCTATTTGCAATCGCGTTTGCAATTTCCTTTTTCCATGAAGAAAGCATGCGTTAATTATGTTTTAGGTATTTTGATCTTATATATATGCTGTCATATTACATTGTTCGCACATTAAGGAATTATGCACAAGCAAGTGTGCTAGTATTTACTATTTACTCCGGCTAGTGATTACTTTCGTATGCCTATACTAGCTAAAGCTAATTAGCAATAAACAATAGTGTTTTATTTTTTAAAAAAATATGCTGTAGATTTATGTGTTCCATCTTCTGGCTATGCCTTCAAATTATTCGGAAATCATGATATCTAAAGTAATACGACCTATCCTAGACCAATTTTCTAACTAAAACAGAAGTGTGACAAATTGCATGAGGCATGATATCAAAATCTCTGCAAAGTTATTCGCAGGTCATAAAAGATACTCGATCCTAACATGCTGCATACAATGACGTCAAGTTATACGGAAGGACAGGGTTGTCCTGCAATTGAATGAATGCAAGGGAAATATGTCTGGATTCTGGATTATCTTCTAAAATACATTGTTTGTATTCTAATTCACTTCAGTAGAAAGAGTGAGAATGGCAATTGCATTAGTAGCTATCAATGGATTTGCTTAGTATCTATGAATCTCCCACGTACTCCTAAATTTTGATCTATTTTATTTTAGCAAATACTACTACTACTAACTAAATTTGTGTAAATCTTAAAAGTGAAGCTTGATTTGTAGTTTTATAATGTACAACCTGTTTTGGTTTCGTATGCTCAACGAATAAGTATGGCTGTTCAACGAGGAAATGCCGCCAGTATTTTTCGGGCACTCCCTTCTACTACCCCCATGGACGAAATATTTTATTTATCTGCGAAAAACAATTGCTTCACATTTAATTTAAATCGTATTACTAAATTTTTATAATCCTGTGATTTTCCATAATTTGTATTATGTAATCTTAGTGCGTTTCAATTCAATAAGTTTTGCATTCAGTTTTAATGGAAGATTAGATCGTAGATTGATGGTGAGCGTGATGTCATATGAGCTACACTACTTTGAATTGATATGTTTTTTGATTGGTTTGTTTAATGGAACGATTGTTAAGTAACCTTATTGGTTAAAATTTGTCTGGATGTATGGAAATCAGCTTTGTGTTGATACATTTAAAGACGTTAAATAAATTCAATACTCAATACTTTGAATTGAAGCAAAAATTTCTTGCTATTTCAGGTGTCATTTGGATGAAGCTGTGAATTCCGAACTTGAGAAGTTGGAAGTTGGATTGTATTAAATGATATGCATTTAATCTTCAGATTTAAGATGATTTATTGAAATTCCCTGCGTGAAAACCATAGCTATAAAAGCAGCCAAACTCTTACAAATGTAGTTGGTCTAAGCATATGATTTTTACGATAATCAATGATTTCTCAGCCAAACGTATTCATTTGCTTTGGAGAAGGCCTCGGTGGAGCTTCCCTTCTTAACCTGTCTGCAAATGCCGTGGTACTTGTACTGCTTCCTTCCTAATAAATCAATTCGTAATTTGCCTTTAGATTATATCAATAGATCTCTTATCTGAATAATATTATAATCTTAGTTTCACTTTAAACTGCACAGTGGAATGCTAACCTTAATCATAATGATAGTCCAAACAATTTGCAAAAGATACTTCAATTTCATGATTTGAATATTCTGTTTCTTCTTGGGAATGGATTTTCGAGTCCAAAATGTATAATTTTTCTGTGCAATGCGAAGAGGAACTCTTAAATATATTAATGCGTAATGCAGTTTGTATGTTAGCTATAACAAATAGTGCGTCGATTGTATAACACGTCAACTGTATTCTGCTGTGTGCTATCTAATTTCCGATCTACTGATACTATTGTTCTAAGGAATGACGCATATCAAAACTCCTATTCCATCTTCAGCTTAGATATGATGCTTCGAAACTTTTCATGAACTAGTTATATATTTGCATCAGCCACGAGCAGCAATTTTTTGTAGTTTCTGACTACCTAAATGTATTTACATTATTTCAATAATCACAACTCGGACGGAGACCAAATAGATGTTGATGCTATTAGCAGAAAGGTTAGTGCTTTTAGAAAAATTATTTGGATAGAAAAGTTATACTAACAATAAGTAAGTTGTTATAATTGTGTGCATGGTTAAAGATAAGTTGTCAAGTGGATCACTAATGCTTTTAAATTTTTTAGAATAATTAACAATTAACAATAGTATTTTATTTAGCAACTAATATGCGGTAGTTTTATGTGATCCATCTTGGGTATGCCTTTAATTTATTCGGAATTATATCTAAATTAATACGACCTATCCTAAGTCAATATTTCAACTGAATCAGATACTATAACGGTGACTGATTGCATGAGGCATGATAACAAAATCTCTGCAAAGTCTGCAGGTCACAGGTCATGCAGGATACTCGATCCAAAGATACTACATACAATGACGTCAAGTTATATAGAAGGAATGAGTTGCTCCAGCAGTTGAATGATTGGAAAGAAAAATATGTCTGAATTATCCTAAAAGTCCTCCTTAAAATACACTGTTTATATTCTAATTCACATGGAGTAGGGAGTGTAACAATAGCAATCCCATTATAAATATTGAAGCAAATTTTTTTTGTTATTTTAGGTGTAACCTGAGTGAAGCTGTAAGTATAATATGAATTCCGAACTTTATAGTTGGCCTATGCATGAGATTTTTACGATAAGTAATATACGCAAAAGGGCGTCAGCAATCCATTCACAGCAATGTCTTTTTCAGTCGGCACCCTACGAGCTTCTTCTTTTGCGCTGCTTGCTTCCTATCATGTAGTTTATGAATCTGAATAATATTATACTCTTAAGTATAAACTTTAATTGGAAATCTAACCTTAATCATGACGATAGTTCACACAATTTGCAAAATATGCTTCCACTTCATGACATGGAGTATTACATATCTACTTAAGTATGAATTTTCGCGTCAAATTATACCCTTTTCTGTGCAATCCTATCCTCTGCAGCTAAATGTTAGTAGCAAAATTAGAGGAAATCCTATTGTCTGTTTTATGCTATTATAATACTGATAAGAGAAATCAGTTTGATTGTCTTGCTTGATTGTACTCCAAAGTTCATAAAGCTTCCAAAAGCTAAGAAAAATTTTTCGATACCAATGCATGAATTTAATCATTAGAGTCTTATTTGAATTATAACTGTAAATCTTATCTTATCGTAACTGTAAATATTTGCAAGTGTTTGATCTCATAATATAATTTGGACGAATGACAGTCGGTAATACTTGATAAATGCCCTCCAAGTGCAATGTTTTTATGCAACTACTATGCATTTTTTGTGGACTGCAAGTAACCAAATGCTTGGCAAAATGTTAAAGCGACATTTGACTAACCCCTACATTGAAAGGTGAAGACTGATCATGAAAATTAATTTGGCTGACACGTATGGTATAGCTCTGTGATTGTTTAAATTAAATTATATGATCTACAAATGATTATGTGAAAAGGTATTTTTCCCAGTGAGTTATAATTTTTGTCAACAGATAAACTTATTCCGGGATCAAAAAGTTGGTTTACACTAATTACACACTTTGTTACGTATTTTCAAATACTTGGAAGTATTTTTTTTACTTTCTCAAATTAAAACAACAATTCACTAAAAATCATTTGGAGTGAAGCTAAAGTCATCCTAGTTTGTTCTGGAAATTGAATTTGACATTCCAGGGAACATATTAAATATTGGAAATCAGCCACGAGCTTGTATTTCTTTGAGGGTAAGTACTTTTCTCTCCTCGGCCTTGCAGACTTCCTAAATATTTGCAATTTTAGGACCCACACAATTCATATTTAAGTTAGCAGTGCTTCATAGATATATCGTAAAATAGGAAAAGCATTCTATAAAATGGTTCTCACCGTAGCCATGATGACAGCCCAGAGAGTTTGAATAATATACTTCAAATTCATAATTCTGATAATTCTGATTCTGATGCCAAAATGATATGCCGTGGTTTTTTTGCACAAGCGTATAACACAGTAAAAGTAAACGTTCTTTATGATATCAAAAGGAAATTTTCTTTGCTGTAGGACAAGAATAATAACGACTTGACTGTCTGATAATACAAAGCTCTGCTATTTTATTAATCAATGAACGATATATCCACGAAAGTATTGCGTCAACCATAGCGGAGTACAATGCAAAATAAAGTTTAGTAATAGCCAATACTAATATCGGAATGCTTTGTGTGACGATAATATTGTTTCACTGGTCGTTATGTCATGACATTTCTTTTCAAATGGGTTGTGTTTAAGTTAACTTACGGACACCGGATACTAGATTTTAAGCAAATTATGTTTAGCACTTATTTAACCCATTCATTTTAAGCCAGTGCTATTTAAGTCAAAGTCAAAGAAACTACTAATTTTTGTTTGACTACAACTATGTATTTATACCTATATTAAGGATGCTTATTAGCTTACCGTAGATTACCGTAGTCATTCAAGGTTTTGTCGCTGACGAGTTAACCATCTCCAATTGCTGTACTCTTGACTAAAATTAATTAAACTATCATGAAAATATATGAGCTCTAACAAATCAAAGCATACAGAAAATTAGTTCCAAAATGTTGACTTAATATAGCGTCTCGTAGCCGTTCTAGCTTATTTCAATTTTCAGGAAAAATGCATACGTTGGTTATGTTACCGTACCCACTATGACTCTGACTTAACTAAGCAAAAGCATATAGGACAGTTGTGCAAGTACTTATGCCTATGCTCACTAGATGTAATAATTGTTTCCGAGTGAACCAGATCGTTGAGTGGTAAGTATTTGTTATCGATGTCTAATTTACTTGCTTGTAATGCTGTCGGTTACGTTATATAGTTAGTTCATCTTTTTACATGTTATAAATACCTTGAACCAAACAAATAAGTATAATTGATAATTAATTCGAAAAACTGCCAAAGCATAAATGTATGTGCGTGTTACATAATTCATGGCAACTATCATAGCCATCCACAGGATAAACATGAATTAATCTATGAAGATCAGTGCAGCTGTAATGCGCTAGGTGAACTATTCTCCATAACAACTATCAACTTGTTAGTAAAAGTGAATGAATTCTGACTTTGGGTTAGAGTTACGCATGTCCAGGTTGTGTTTGTAGCTATTTGTTGCTTTCTTCGCGTGACTGGGCCTGGAGAACAAAGACGGATCCCACTGTTCCCAGAAACTGCAATGTTCAAAAAGTGTAATAAATTTTCAGTTTATTTTTATGGTAACGTAAACCCCTTTGAAACGGTGGAACGTGCACTACAATTAATCAATTTTCTAACTTATTAAAGCCTTTCTCTGCTGTTTGAGAAAATAGCCAAGTTTTGCCAATACAAAACAAATTCATTTGATTTTTTGGTCTGTGTGCGTGTGACAAAAAGATACTACCATATATATACGCACTCCAGACCTGTCGACCAAAAAATGTAGATTTCCAAGTCAATGATATGTAGAGAACGATTTTGGGAGAAGTATTGAGTTTTGAGCGTGCATTTATGATGAAATTTGCATCTTCAAAGATTGTTCTTCACAGTATTTTTATGAACAAAAACCATGCAAACTCACCCGAAACATGAAGCCCTCGTCAATCATGAATTGGCCTCTTCCAAGTCCGATTGGTTCTTTGTCGAGCTCATCCAGGATCAGGTAGGCCTTAGCGTCAAAGTCATCAGTTCCCTTCCAACTCAGGCGCCTTATCCATCTCCGAAAAGTCTGATTCTTTTATTTTCAAAATTTGCGATAAACGTTACAATAAAGCAAAGCAAGAGCTCATCAAGTTTTTTTTTGAACTTATTTTATGATTTTTTACGAGCATAGTCTATATCAAATCTTAATTTCGACCTAAACTTACAGTATCTGCAGCCTCTGTTGCAATCCGGTAGGTGCAGCATGTGATGATGATATTGTACAGGCAGAACAGGATCCAGAAAAAGCTCATCGTCCCATCGAAAACATTCATTGCCAAGAATACAAAGAGCATCAGATTGTTGACATGCTTATACTTCAGGAGGCACCCAAGGGCATTGTTGATGTCGTCAGATGTTTTTTTCTGTAACTGGTAGTGAGCCCATTGTCCATTTTCTGCTTTAAAGCTGGCCACAGTGACTGGGGAAATGTCATTTTCTGGGTTATCAACCTCGTTTGCAAGTTGAAAGATTTGTTTTCTCAGCGTAGCAGCAGCAAAGAACATGAGGTTTCCCATCATCGCAGTTTGTATCCGTGAGCAGAGTATCATGGTGAAATTTAGTAGCCCAAACAATATTGTGGTGAGAGTAAGGTGGGTCCCATAATCGTCCACAAGGCTGTAGAGAATAGTTTCATTTTTATTTGCTTCAGGTTTCCAGTTAAATGTTGCAGTAGCCATAAGAAGCGACTGATCCAAAATCGCATTCTTTGGTGTCCAGTTTGTGAGTCCCATGTCGAAGACTGTGCTCAGTACGGACAACAATACTGAGGTCCCAACAAGAAGATAGACTTTCCACTTTGGAAATGATAGGTTCTTGAGTTGTGAGCGATTTTTGGCAAAATCTTGCAACTTACGAATGCTTTTTAGCATTTTAGCCAGTTTTTGCTGTTGAAATATGAAGAGGTACGCAAAGTAGATTCTGGTACATAAACCCATTATGTAGAAGCCCATGTCTGTGAAATTTTCCAAGCCCCCTTCATCCAAATATACTAGGATGCAAGTCTTTATGTACATCAATACCTCCAGGATTGACATGCTGGTAAAAACCAAGTACACTCCCTATAAACACCGTGAGCAAATGCAAAATGAATATCATCAACAACCTAGGTAATTAATAATTAATTAGAAGCGTACATTGTAAAAATGAAAGCTGCACGATGTAAAACCTACACGAGATGCAATATAAGGTCATGCTGAGTCACGATATGCCAGTGTAAGCTTGGAAGGGTTTTCCCTTATTATGAGCTTGATCCTGGCTTTCCCGAATAACTATAAATGTGCATTTTATTTCTATTTTCAACCAAACTTGCTAAAAAATATATATACTAAGAGCATTGTCCTCATGGAGCAAATTTTTGTTTGGTGTGCTCTTGTTTTTTTCATAGCTCAAGCCTGTCTCAAGTAGACATCGTTTTCTTGGAAATTTGAAGCTACTATAAGCTTGTTGGTTAAAAGTGAAATTTCAGATTGCAAGGCGTCTTGAATTTACCATTTGTAAGTAGACAATGCCACAGTATTTCCCTGAGATAATATGCATTGCTTTCTGAGCAATAAAAAATTTATACAAACCAAAAAACACCAAACTTTCCATTGTCATATTTTCCAACAGCAATACTTGATTTTGATAGCTGATAAAGCATCAGAAACCCATTTTATTGTATGTTTTTTGCTCAGCCCCAACGTGCTCCGGTGTACAAAAAAGCCACGACAAATACTGACGAATTAGTCATCACTGTCAATGCCATGACCAAAACACATACGCATGACCTTGTAGGAGTGCCAGTGCCACATTGACAAAAATAAGTTTTTAGAAAGTGATATACCAGAAAAGATATTAAAATTTTTGAGAATTATTTTGAGTTTTTTTTTCAGAGAAAGCCTTTATGTCATAACTTTACGTGGATCTATCCTTAGCCTTTTGTGGTACTGCTAATTGATTAAAACCAAAGTTTGTATGCAGTGGAACGTAATCAAATACAAAAAATACTTATAAGAAAGCTGCGTCTAGGACACGATCATATATATAAGTAGTAATGGAGCTGGCTGGCTGCTTCTTGGAGACAATCAGCAGTCTCTTCAACGACAACAACGGACAGCTTAACGTAGTAGTCAGTTATTGTCACCCAAACTTTGATGAGTTCGAAGAAGGACACAATCGGCCAACGGCAACCGTTAGAAACCGTTATAACGGCAAAATATTGTATTGTAA
>JAQIXW010005000.1:0-10884 GCA_034700685.1 Willowsia buskii | reverse complement strand
TTATATTTCCGTTCAGGAGACAATATTACTTTTAGTAGCAATTCGATGAAATGCCAGATGTTTTTATTAAACGTGTTGGATAAGGAATTATTATTCACTTGTGGGAGATCAAAGATAAAATTACACCATTCCAAAAATGGTTATATATGATAGTCTATCAATGCGGAATGGAATGCTATTTGGATAATAACAACAAGTTGAGCTAATCTAGAATGCAGAAAAATCTACGACAAGTCAATATACCTAAACTACATATTAGAAAATAGCATGTTATTAAGTTTTGCTTTACTGAGAACATTGAATAGCAGGAATATTTGAAGTAATTTGAACAAAACAAGTATTTGACAAATCAAACATTATTAGGAATTTTGGTACAAAAACTGAGAAATACATCGTAACGCTTCAAAATTGAGATCCGAGTTTGTCTAAAGATGTTTATGAAATTTCTGCTTCAGCTCTCTTTCAATAACTCCATGTCTTAATTTTTTTTTATTTGTCCTTAGAAACTGTGGAAAAATATGTATGGGTAAAAAATGGACTAAAACGGTGATTCCAAAGTCTAAAGACATGTTATTTACTTCGTATTTGTCCTGACGGGTACAAAATAAATGGACCTGAAAAATCTGGGCCTTTAAGTCAATATAGCAGTCAGATTGATTATGAGTACTTATGTAATGGTAGTTGGATAATCAACCAACACAAAATTGCGATTTAGCAAAAAGCTAACAGACCATGTAATTTACGTAATATTTTCCTTTGTAAATCAGGCCGTAGCGTTCTATTCACAAGAATAGTTCATTAAATTTCTTGCTAAAACTATTTTCAGTTGAAAGCTAAGATCTATAGTTTAGCTCATTCTTATTCATTTGCCTTCTTTCAACTCTTTACTTCATTTAAAATTACACACCTTTCGTTACTTAATATTTAATGAGTTCCGCATGATTCTTTAGTAGATATACTACTCATTCTGTTATGTAAGGTAATGAATAAATAAGACTTATTTTTGTGTTTTTTTTTGTATATTGCAGGTTGCCCCAGAGTCTCATAACACTACAAGGAGTTCCCTTTCCAAAGATGCGTTCCCATTCCTATCGTCATTTCACTTTCTCCTCTTCGTTCATTCTGACAAAATCCTCAGAAGGAAAATAAATAAAAGGATTCACCAGCGTTTCACATAGGAACTTTCATCAGACAGAACATACTTTGACATCTCATCACCGGAATTTCCTGACATTTTACAATTTGCATGTATACAGGTGCCTGGATTCACACCATGTGTAGATCCGCTGTTACTTTTTTCCTCCATTATTATCACGAAAAATTGGAGCTTCAAGTGCGATTTATTGGTGAAACTACAACCGGATTTGGCTTAAAAGAGATAATCATATTCATATATTATGCCATATGTTATATATAATTATATTATTGCGTATTCTACAAATGCACCTCTACCAATGTCTACCATAATGTTATATAAGTCCATTTGAATGTCAAAGCACGTCAGATTATCTAGCGCATGTGGAGTTTCGTTAAAGAACATATGATTTAAGGAGGCACCGAGTATAAATCACCTTTAGTCAATGTGTAGTTCTTAGTAGGTAATGTGTTAGTATACAGGAAAGGAATCTTATCAGGGCTTCATCGTTTAAGCCTCAAGAAAAACAAAGTCAGCAGTATGCCAAACAAACTTGACTAAATTTCGGTACTACTTTAAAGCTGCTACCGGAGGAGCTGAAAAATTATGTCTATTACATGAAAAAGATATAAAGAAAAGAAGGTAAATATATAGATTTTGCATTACCAGCCGTGCTTACAGAACTTGAGCTTTTTTGTATGGGAGATTTGCTACCGGCACGTCCAAAGGAAATGCCAACCTGCCTCTGAAGACTCTCTCTAGTTAAATGTATGAATGGAGAAAGCGCGGACATGTGCTAAAGCTTCCACCAATCCTTTGCAGGAGTACGGTGGTGTGTGTTTTAGTGCACCTACTTGTTTTTTATTCGCTATTTCTTAATGCTTACATTTCAGTCCATGTAGATAATCTATTTATCTGTCTTCTACTCTCGCGCATTTCTCGCACTCAAGTAACACTTCCTAATGCAAGCGGGATGAATCGGTCCCTTGATAGTTGGATATTTGTCTATTCCAATTTGTAGTTTGCGTAGCTCAGCACTATAATTTTATATGACTTTATTACTAAGCTTACTGTCTAGCTTAAAATTCTAGATTATATAGTGCTGGATATAGCCGGCATGCGAACGACATTATATCCTTCATTTCATAATCAGTTATAAAAAAGTTATTCCTTCTTTTGGCACATCGCGACCCTCAAATTTTCAAGCATTCATCACATTTCTCTCAAGTGGCTACTCAAATTGGAAGTTGTCAATTTTCCTTATAGCTTGTCAATTGATCCTTTATTGTAGTTTTATGTTGCTTGTCTTGTGACGACGATAAATATGCCCATAAATTATGATGACTGTGACATCTTTTGATTTTGCCGATCCAAAAATAACATCAAAAGATCAACACATTTCTTTCATAAAGACCGATCTAGATAAAGAATTCGTTTTTAACAATAGCGCAATAACAATTTAAAAGAAAAGATACGCAGTTTGAATGCAGATAATATATACTAATTACGAGTAAAATTTGCATGCATATCAAATAACAGACTTTTCACGCTTGTTTGCGAGAGCGGAGCATGTGTTGTGATTCATTATCTGACAGATATATGTTCGCCATGATGATGAATTCTACAGTGCACTTTCCACTTGGCTCGGCTTGCTCACCTCCTCTCCTTCGTTCATCGTCACAAGAGAAGAATACATGAAGTGAGAGGAGACAAATTAAATTTTTTGGATGTCATCCAATCAGACGAGGAGTAAACGCATGTTACATTAACATTGATACTACAAGCATAACAAAGTAGTAACACATGTTCACAGTAATAATGATAACATGCCGTGTGTGTGGAAAGAATGGAGGCCTATAATATTCAAATTTCAATTACTCCGCTACCAGTGCTTTTACCACTACATCTAGAGACGAGATGGAGACGAAGACATAATCAGTTTTGTAGGCATTTCCTTTCAGCAAAATTACTTGTTCCTTCAACATTCAGCAGGCTATTATCGTTCATGTTAGGACTCTAATATGCATTCAACATTACTTATTTGAATTTTCGCCGCTGCCACTGCTGCTGCTTTTTAATGAAAGCTACGATTTTTGTAATTGTCACGTCAGCTCATCTACATTTGGAATTTACGGATAGACACTTATCTAAATCACCGTGTGTTCCAAGGTCATAATTTTTCATTTGTTCAATACAAACACGTGTCAAAATTCGTGTATTTTTGGAGACAAACTAACCCATTTGTGTCTGTCAGTTTTAAAGAAAAATACCCAAAATTGGCAAAAAAGGAGTGCGAACATTAATGAATGGGAGACGGAGGGATCGTCGACAAAAAGACAGAGTAAATGAAACGCAATAAAGGTTGATAAAAGCTACTATTAGCAAATGCACAAGTTTATAATTTGTGGGAAATGAACAGAACGAAGATTTTTTTCGCTTTCTAGAAATGCTTAGTTTTGCCTTAAATATAGCGTTCGTTCCTCACAGGATAGCGAGTACGAGGCGGGAAAGAAACCAATTAACATAAATGGCTTCTCTATCCATCTAAGCTGCTATATACTTTGTCGTCATTGTTGTTGTTGTATTTGTTGTACTCGTCTTGTCTCATGGCATTTTTAGTGGTAGCAATTCGCAACACTTTACATCGTACATCTTTTCCGCTATGTGCAACGGTTACGGCTCACTTTGGCTTCTCAAGTGTGAGCGAGACTTTTGAGAGATTGAAAAATCAAATCACTCTCCTTTTTGCCATAACCATTTTGAAACTAAACTACATAGAACCACTTGCTTTTGGCTACTCTCTTCTTTACCACCCAGAAACCACACACAATTTGTGGCTCTTTCTATTCCGAGCTCGTCCTCGTCCTTCTCTTTTGCAGCAAATTCTCTATTTTTTTCTTCTTCAAAGCACAAACGATTCCTGAATCCTGAGAGCAATATGGTTTTGTATACTGTACAACTGGCCATTGAAGTGCAATTCAGGTAAACATTAAGATGCTATTATTTCCAGCTGGTGTTTAATGTGCTGTGAGCCGTTTCTAATGAAAAAATATTGCTTTAAGGCGTATGCCCGTGCTGCCTGCTAAAACTATTTTTTGAGTTCTATATCTAGCCATTAAATTTGAGACAGACTCTTTTAAAGAATGAATCAATGACTGTAAGAGAATAGATATGTATGAAAAAAATAATTCTTCTCATGATGTGGGTTGGCATCGGCCGCTGTAAAACATTTTTTTGAATGGGGAAACCTTGCCAAAATATGCAGGTTTTGTAAAACCCTTATTACATAAATGCGCTCTTCTATTGCTCCGTCGTACTACTATGTATTAGTTTCATAGAATGGCGTCTCTGCGTTAAACAAAGAAAATCCTAAACCGTGTAAGATAAGTGTGATTGTATACCTAACAATAGTAACTTGACAGGAAACAGGAAAAATTTGGCAATATGAAATACTGGATGATAAATACATGTGTGCACATTGAAACAAAAACCTTTCTCCAAAAAGCTCACAGAGAATATAAAAGGAACCACTACTGATGTTATTATCTTCTGATGTGTGGAGTGAGTGGTGGCAAGGTTTTATGTTTTTTGATCTCATAATATGATATTTTATATGTTATTATGTAGTTTGCAGAGATATAAATAAGCATCATAATAATAATGATAGTGTGGTGCCTTTCTGGATTATTTTTTATTGTTCACATATGTATATGTATGAAGACGTAATGTGAAGAATGAGAGAGACTAGTGGAGAGAACACGAAAATGTGGTATTTTAATAGATTACATGGTTGATAGTAACAATATTTATTATAATATCTTGAGGCTTTGTGTAATACACGGCGGCTACTTTCGGTTTGATAATTTTTATAATGTTCAACATTAATGTTATATTAATGCATTAAAACTATATAACTATATATGTAACTATTTAAAATGTAATAATAAAAACGGATTATATACTTTTTTATCAATTTAACATTCCAAAACCATGTTTTTGAATGCCTCGTTGTTGACAAAAACAAGTACAAAATAAATATATTATATATCTGATTGCTGAATTCGGATAAATACTTTTTGTCGTAGTGTTTGTCTGAAACTTTAACAAATCCATTTTCAAGTATGCACTAATGAACAGCTTTACATCGGCGATTTATTCATTGCATATTTGCCCAGCTTTCCATATTAATCGTTTACGTGGACAAGGACAACACTTTGGCGTGCCTTGTTTGACATCTCCATATATATTTTCGGTAGTTACCGAAGGGAAAAGTTTGGCTCGGGTTATCCTAGAATGAATTTAGATGCTCATTAGTTGAACTTGAACCAATAATCCTATGGTCTGTGTGCCTCGGACTTGAATAACGAAAGCAAAAACTTTTAATCAATAATTTGTTTGTTTGTTTAGATACAAAATATCCATAGGATGCGAAAGGGTAAACAATTAAAAAACAATAACATTTTATTGCTTTATGAAGGGGAATATTTTTGTTTGGATTTTTTGTTTATTATTTAAAATCACCTTCAATGACTTTAGCTATATGTAATGGATGGTCAATTTCAAGTAGTCATTTTCAGCATGCAAGCAATAAAACAAAAGACAAATACAATTATTTTGGTTTACACGTAAAATATTGTTGCGTCCAAAGCGTTCTTTGTGGCAATAAATGTGATGCCCATTGGCCCATGCACTTCTCCCACCGGTGATCTATAATCTTTATATTGCAATTATGATTTCCTCTTGAAACAAGTCCAACTCAAGTAAGTACTGGTATATAGTTTCGAAGGCTTTTGAACAGAAACACATAAAATAATATTTATTCTCCATCAAAATAATAACAACCTTCCTTCGAACTCTAATCTAAAATCAAGCCTAAATCTCAGTTTCCATTCTACTGAATAAGCGCTTATTATATAACTGTACAGGCAACCTCCTTAGCGTAATTGGTGGATATACATGCGCCGTATTTGGAATTTATTTTGTACGTGTGCCAGGTACAAAAAGAAACATTAAATCTCACGACTCCAGTCACGCTGGAGAATTGGAAGCTACCCTGATTGTATCTCTCTTTTTCTAGCTTGTATTGTAAGTAGGTAGTTTAATGCTAAAGATACAGTGATAGATAACATGTTAACAAACATCAAAGCATGTTCCCATTTGAAGAAATTGTGTTATGAAAAAACTGGACCGCATTGTAATTTGTAACGTTAACGTTACTAGCACAGAAAAAAATATATCGTGTGGTTTCAGACTTGCTTGCATGTCCATAATGTTCCGCTAGAGCAAATTTCTTCTAACAAGATATGATTGATAAAAGCATGTGAAAAGTTCCTTAAGAATAAAAAAACGTCAGAACCTTATAATACATTCTTTCAGGTGAAGCGTAACCTTCGTATTCAGAATGTCTCTAAATAGGTAATTATAATCACAAGAAAAATTTTTTTATTTCCTTCCAAAAAAGTAGAATCTTTCTTAAGGTATGTATGGTGGAGAATTTTGATGGCTTATGATCTAAAATTCATGTACTAAAAGATAGCTTTTTTAGACAACACATCTTAAGACATTTTCTGTCATAATTATTTATGGATGGACTCTTTTTCATTGCCCTTCATCACAAAATCGGAGAACTAGAGTAAAATTTCAATAAAGAGGATTAAAAAGTGTGCGCAGTTCTTTTTCTTAACACCAATTATTCTGACATTGCAATTATCCATATTTTATATGATTGCAATAGTCATCGTCAATTCATCAAACTGATATGTGCTCAACACCCCGTGAAGAAGGGGAAGTTTCAAGGAAAACAACTTTTTCCGGATTTATCATATAATCGAATATTATTATACCATAAGGTAAGTTACGTGAAATCCAAGAATATTTCTAAATTCAAATAACAAGGCTAAAACGCGGACTGCTAATTGAAATGACAAAGTGGTTTGTACCCACCGCTTTTATAATTGGACTAACTGTTAGAATGTAGCTACTTCTTTACAAATGAAAATCAAGTGCAATAAAGTTCAGTCAAAGAGCTTGATATTATTAAGCAAGAATTATTGATTGAATCACTCTCACAACAGAATTATCGTTAAAACTATTAATGATGACGTACTTCGTCTTGTTGTGTAAGTGCTTTTAAATTTTTATTTTATTCAGAATTCCTACATTTACAACCAGATTCAGATAATATTTCAATTAAGTAAGAAATCAAATAATTTATTTGCAAGCATTCAATCAAGTTTTATGATTTCATTAAACCCCCTGGGTGGTTATGGCTCATTCATCACTTCAAGTCGCACGAAGCTTTTAGCTCCGTCATATTATTTTATTACGAAACCTTAAATAGTGGGTTCGCGCAGTGTGCGGCTGTGGTGCACACACACCTGGAATCATCATCATTAATGTATTAATTTCCCAGACCTGCCAACAGCTTTATGTTATGAGTCTTGTAAAATAATGATCGACACTTTTATTCATTCCAGTTCATTGCATGCTCTCAAAATGAGTGCAAGGTACATGTTATGTGTACGCTCTTCAATGCATAAGCTCACCCAAAAAGGTCTTCAGCTGACTAAAACACAATAATAAAAATGCTAATACCCATTTTTTACCAGAGTATAATTATTGATAAAAGCAATAACAATTACTTGCACAGTATAAATTATCCCACAATCTACGCAACAACACTCGATACGCCTAATAACTTCGTGAAAGATTCACGACTCACTCATTAGTAGAGCAAGGCACCAAGTCTGTGCCTAATCCAACAAGCGATTAAAAAGGAAAAGCATATTTTGTGGTATAAATGCTGCCATCCGCTGATTTCTTCTCCCACCCTTTATCTCAGACTTGGAACTAGTGAACCATCACTCCCAAAAAATTAATTTGCGTAAACAAAAGTTCATAAACTTCCTCCTACTTATCTAGAGGCAAATGCATATAGTTCAATTACATTTTTGTCTCTAGACATGTAATAATGAATCGGGTAATATATGCACCATATATTTTCCATCCAGCCACAAGCAATGATTTATGATAGCCTTATATTTCATGTACACAGATGTGTAGATTTTATTAAAAATGATGACTGAAAATGAAGCTCGTTTGTCCGCGTATATTACTCAATGCCTGTTTCACTCAACTTCCCTTCTTCACTTATTAGCAACACGCGGAAGCAGTTAGCAGAGGAGAAATGAAAACCCAGCGAAGAATAGAGTAGGCGAAATATTATGCATGCTGCCAGAGAGAGAGAGGAAGACAAAGAACCTTTCTTCAGTAGCAAAAAATATATGCAATCTTTTGGTTCCTGCAAAAAGAGGATGCAAATAATTTTATACGTGTTCATATACATTGTATGCACGTATGCTTAAGTAACTAGTTTGCACTCTGCAGGCATGTAAATAATATGAAAATCTACTATCTGTCCTGTTTTTCTATTATTTCTGGCAACACCGGTAGTGTCAGTTCATTGCATCTAAGGTATTTCGTGCATGTAGTACTGGCGAAGGCGCATAAATTATCATCACGCATCCTCTGCAATCATTTCAAGTGATATTGTAGTGGTGGTGGTGGTATATGATAAAAGTATGGATCCTTTTGTTCTGTTCTTTTACTATGGGTTTTGCTCAACCTCAACATACAATTTGCTATTTGCTACAAAGCAAGTATGCACGTTCGAGAATGAATAAGCTTTGATCAAAGGAAATAAAAGTAATGAGAGTAAAACAATACTGCTGATTGTATAAAGCAACTGTTATTATGGGATGCGGGGTTTTTGTACAGGATGCTATTCCGGGAGCCACTTAATAAATTACTCAAAAGAATTGAAAAGAGTGGGTGGTGTGCGGTGGCTGATTTTTGTGGTATGTCCACACAAATATTCTTGCGTAATGTTCTCTGGTCATTCCATTGTTACGAAACTAGTGTATAAAAATAGCTTTACCAAATATATGAGAGCGAGAAAAGTTATACGTAGTTGAGTACCTACTTCTCCTGCTGCTCTCGAATTTTCTCGTTTGAAAGCTTCTCGAGTACTATGAGTGCCATACAACTTTATTAGTCGAAAAGCTAGGGAGAACCGAGCGAGATCATATTGGGAAGAACACCACTGGAGCATCTCCGGTATTCCTAGGGACAGCACACAAGGGAGGGCATCGTGAAGGCTTTTGTTCTGGAGAATGTGGGTTAACCCTTTACTAGTGCTTGACGTATGATATGTGTGATCAGCGATGGTAAAGCCGTTGCTACTACTCAGAACTCTGCGGCTTCCGTATACATACACCCGTGTGAAACCAATGTAGAGCCAAAACGTTGTAAATCCATGGCGTTGGCGGTGTGTGGTGCCGCAGTCGGTCCCATGTGCCCTTCACTCATCCGTCCTCCTATATGTAACGCTTATTGTATGGTGGTCTCACGAACGTGCCGCTTCCGCTTATTCTTGGCGCATCCACTGCGTCGTCTTTTCTTGCTTTTCCGAGCAATTTTTCTTCTCGCTTAGGCACACAATAGGCAAAACCCTCATGACGATTGTTTGCAGGTCACCTTACGACGCTGGTTTGTTGGAAATTCCGTGAATAGAATGTTTAGTGGAATTGAGGTATGCATGCACCAAACGCACCCATTTCTACCCCTAGACTGTCCAGTGTTATGGGAAAGCTCCGTGTACGGGAATGCAGTGATGATGATTATGATTGATTGAACCAAGTTGTAATTTCGCATTGGGTATGTGAGTACCTACCTAACAATCATGAGAACCAATCAAAAGTGGTTCAATGCACGTATGAACTGGTCAAGCAGTTATTTTGTTCAATTAACGTAATTCCAAAATTCTTGGTATCCTCCGGCATATTTTTGCAAACGTTCCCGTCAACTAATCTAAGGTTCCGAAACCAATGTGCTCTACCTCTGTCCATTTTTTATATCAGTCTGTCTAAGTCTATTAGCTTTGTTGGTACATAATTCATTTTGTACTTTACAAAAGGATGTAAATATGTATTTAAGAGGCTATGTGTTGTAATTACGGAATATATCTGCTTTGTACAGGTGTAAAATTTGTTAAATGATTCTTTCCATGCATATACAAACTCTTAGCTCACCTAATTACCGGCTCATATTTAAGTCGTACATAGTGCGGTAGCAGATTTGTGGTGGTTACAACGAATCATTTTGTGTTTTAGATGATGTTTTAGAGATAACCATTTCTGAGGTAATTTCTCTCACATTTTAGTATCCACTTAAATTATGATGTTCTTACATGGACGAACTAAGTTGTACATATGTCGTCCTTGAGAAAATCCGTATATCATTTTTTTTCTATTTAATTTTGATGAGAAATATTTTCAACCGTACCGCTACTGCTGCATCATTACACGTACTCCTATAATAATGTATGATGATGAGGAATCCATTATAGTGTTGAGTATAAGAGGAGAGGATCATCCTGGTGTACTTCTTATAGGTAATCATTTCGCTGAGATGGTGGTGGTATAGTGTGGTGTTCGTGTGGTTTAGCATTTGAAATCAGCATGTGTTGCAAGATACTACTTAAAAGATTCTCCAAACGTATGAACGCGTCTGATTCCACGGATGAAATGAATTCAGAAAGTAGAAAAGAATTTTTCAAGGGAAGATGGACGGACAAGATGAGTTTGGGAGATGTGCTAACTATCTAACTTTCATAGCGGCAGGCAACGGCAACTGGGAGTAGGGTGAATATGATCTGACGCCAGACTACAAAGTTTTAAAAATATGATTTT
>JAQIXW010004999.1:0-10887 GCA_034700685.1 Willowsia buskii | reverse complement strand
TTTAATAATAAACACTGAAATACTAATTCCCTACAGTATGCAAATATGCATATAGCTCATTCATAATTAACATGGCAGGATAAAAACTGACATTGAAAGTTGCTGCACTCGTGCTCTTAACCTTCCATTGCTCAAGTTCGTACAAGGTATCTTGCTCGTAGCACTCTTTATAAGCTTAGCTTGGATCTTGAATAACTAATGAACAACGAAGGACAATGCCATTTATCAACATGAAAGGTTCTAACAAAAAGAATTGAAGTTGATGAAGAACAATTTTATTCTGGAAATGATTCGTGATTTATGCATTTTTAACTGTACCACGAAAAACGTATTTCAAAAACAAAGCGTGAATTTGACAAACCAATATTTTTAAATTCACTTTATATGAAAGCATATGTACATAATATGAACTCTAGACTTTTTTTTTACAAAGATTAGTACGTATTTCATGTATTTGTACAGTATGTTAACCCACGTACTATGATACTAAACGGAGGCCTATGCAGCAATACACAATTATTGGAATACTATTGTTTGGTAAAGCGAAAAATATTCCTGTTATGATTCACGAGCGGGAATTGGAAGTTTTTCTTTTGAAAACCTGTAGAAAGTTTTTATACTCAGCTAGTATAGGCTAACCTAGCAAATCCTGTTCTTATTATAGCATCATTTCACTCCATCATACTCTAAATTAATACTTTCTCATAAATAGAGTAAACACAACAGCATAGTATATACTACAACTGAATCTTTGCAAACTTTGACTATTAGGCAACGAAAAACTTTTGACATGGTGTATATAAGTAATCATAGTAAGCATCATATTATGCTGTCTCAATTAATACTATTTATTATAGAGAGAAAAGTACAAGAGGAAATAAGACGTGAGGAAATTAACCTTCCAGGAAATCCTAATGGAACTTGATGAAGCCGGCTCCGCACTAATTAACTCGATATCGCTACCAGATAATTGATTTCTAGCTTCTTCTTCATCCATTTCAACGTCAGAGTTGCTTCTTCGCGTGCCAGGCCTTGTCTTGATTGGGTCTGAAATAATAGATGGCGCAGAAAAGCCTTCTGGATTCTCAGCGCGGACGACAAACAAATATGTCGTATCCGGTTTCAGTCCGTCCACAGTGTGAACAATGACCTCTCCAGGTCTTGTTCCAGAATAAATTCGCTGACCCAGTGTGAGCCATCCACTCTGCAAATCTGGGCTGTATGACTCTATGGTAAATCCAAGAAGAGGTTGGCTCCTTGACGGCATGACCGCTTTATTAGGGTTCCATGTCCAAGACAAAGTGATTGATGTTCCTTGTGTCTCATTGACCACTACAGGCTGAGACGGAGGAGGAGGCAGCAAGGACGGGTTTGTTCGATGGAACGCAATGTTCGGATTCACTGGAGACTCAACAGCCAGAGACGCTGTAGCTGATGTTTCACCAGATACGGAAGAGGCCACACAAGTGTACTGTCCAGAGTCTGTTGCTCGCAAGTCTGTAAAGGAGACAAATATATTTTTTTCATTTTAACAATGAACATCATATCACGTACTCATGTACCATACATAACCCTTTCATCCTGTTTCGACTCCACTTGCCATTACCATTATTAACTACATATACAACAATCTTCATCGTTATTTCTTCATTATTCGGTCAAAGAAAGATTTTCCTACAGCTAAGATTTTTTATAGAGCTGTATTTCGTTTCCCAAGGAAGATTTATAGATCTATCACGTTTTTATCTTACAACGCGCTTATCTGAGCACAAATAGTATCTATATGTTCTTAAACATTCACATGTATGTGACAACTTCACTGTTACTTTTTCTGTCATCATTATTATTATTATTATTATTATTATAAGATGTATCTCTTGCCGCATCTATATGTACTTATTCTATTGTATTGTATTTATCTGTCCACCATGAACGCATAAAAATGTTTACCCATTATATGGAAAAGATTGTTCGTAGATTGCTAAGAAAGACATTTATAAACCGACTTTAGATACACATGATAGAGGAGTACAGGACTGCTAAGTCGAGACGCAATAAATGACCACTTTCATTTTTCTTTTGCAAATGAAGCGTAGTCCAGTCGAGTTTTTCCTATGTACATACGCATAATATATATCTAGAATGCCTCTTCAAGGCATCCCATTATTTTATGCATTTGTGTCTAATGTACTACCATGTCCAGAATTTTAGACGCATAACATACAGCTGTTGCATGGTATTGATGCAGTTTCTCCAAGAAATATTTTATTTCTAGCAATACAACATATTGTGTTGCTGAGCTTACAGCTACAGCACACTTTTTTGAAGTAACATCATTCACTAGACTAGCAATACATAATAATAAATAAGAAAGTAGGGATGCTTTCTTTCAGTAAAGCCAAAATAAACAAGCAAAAGCGGTTTTCCTTCATATATAAAATTCTCCATAGGAGATAGTAAGGTCGTTCATGTACATACATTCATATAAATGAACTGCTCATAGTAGTGATAAAAAGTACAACGCAACAGCGAACTGGTGAAAATATTGCTCTTCCTTAAGAAATGTTGCTGGAAATAATGGGACTAGTTTCTACTTTTCTTGTATTGGTGCGTGTGTAGGTGTATATGTGTGTCTTTATAATATGTTAAGTATGAATGTACATTGAAGGCACAAACGCAAGAAATTCCCTGGTCAATTTCTTTTACCACCATCACCGCACGCGTTTCTACTTTTTACGCTAGTCCCATGCTCTCCGTTCTGTCTTGCTCGGCAAGCTCTGTACTCTACCAACTTCCCTTTTCTGTACTCAGCTTTTCAGCTTTCCGACCTCATCCAATTTATTAAACTAAAGTGGTCAGCTCTGACTACTACGGATAAAAAAAGAGTGAAAGGCTTAGCTCACGAGAACATGGTTGTAAAAAAATAACACACACAAAGGGAGTCAGTCCTCGACTTCACAATCCAGAACAATAGGGAAGAAAAGCAAGATGGAGTTTTCTTGAAGAAGACATCATAAATAGCTTGAGAGAGCAACAAAAAATACTGGAACTAGCAAGCCAGAAATGTCCGTTCTTTACTTTAGTGAATGTAGTGGAAAGGCTATAAATCACAAAATGAGTTCTGCTCAATCATACCCGAAAAGATCATAAATAACTCAACACAATGCTGGTCTCCGTTCAACTTCGATGTATATATGCCCACAACAACAAACAATGGTAAACCATCTTACAACTCTGCAGACCAAAATATAATACTTTTTCATGATCAACTCATGAATGCATAAATAAGAGCACATATTATTTATCTTTGAAGCATATGTAATTTATACTAGCTAAACTATTATATTCCTTTGGAGAGGAAAGCATTGTTTATGTTTGATATAGCGGTGCAAGGTTCGTGAGTGAAACATACTTGTGGAAAATATGTTTTTGAAATCCAGCTCCGGATTTTGTCCATATATCAACTGCATCATACAATTATTCAGGGAGAAAGGTTTTGAAAAAGTATGACAGCTTCATTCAGCTTTAATTTTGCTACTTCGACCTAAAACAACACCTTCTTGTAAGGGATTACATAAAGCTGACTTGGGGTCTGCTATGTTTACATTTTAAAGTTGATTCGTCATAAACATTTCTCAAGTTTAATATTATGTTTTTTGTAAGGTTATGAACATGCAAAAGTATTATCCCAATCTACGTATTGTAATAGTACATGCTATACATAGCATGACAGTCCCTTGTTAGTTTATCATATCTTTTTATGAGTCACTTTATTAGCTGCCAGCGATAGAAATTATAGTGGCAGTGGCTCGTGTGATATAATTTTGTGCTTATCTACAAAAAAAAATTGCCACCAACCAGACCCACGAGTTGTTATATTATTACTTAAGTTAGTATAGATCGTACACTAATACTGTATATTTTACAATATTCCATAAATGAAGGAACATAGTCCGTCTACCTACTGAAGCTGGACTAGCCATAAAATTGGTGACAAGAATCCATCATAAAAATAGTAACACACACTCAACTCAATGATTACTTCTATCAAAACTTATATACATAGCTGCAGCTGTAGCCACAATACAAAATGTATACTTCTGTATTTGTGGGGATTTTCTCTTTTTTTGGAAAGAAAATTATATACACAGAGACTAAAGCACGGCTGCTGGTGTTTCACGCAATGTGAGCATTTGTGATTGCCCAGCTAAGTTTGCGACTTCATATTGAAGGGCTTTTCATCATGCTTTTAATGACGTTGTTTTCACTGTATTAAGTGGTGGTGATGATGATATTGTTGTTGTGGTGGTGGTATATTGCTGCTATGCTTAGAGCGAAGCATATTATTATTAAGAAGGAGAAGGAGAATAGGGTTTTTTACACTTATGCGTTTATTTCGCTCAAAGTGTAGACTTTACATCTCGTGTATTTACGCGCGTATGAGTTCTATGTTTTAGTGGTGCATACACCGCATGATCAACTCTGCTTTATGAAACATGCACATGACATAAACTTTAATTAATCAAAAACTTAAGTAGTAGTGTTGGTGCATGGAGACGAGAAGCTTTGCCAGTGCAGTGCGTAGATTATTAGTGCATCCAAGCTGTAAATGATACGTCGACACTCACGACGCAGGCAGTGACCTTATAGTGAGCTTCTGCTAGAACGCTATATTATTATCGTCTTTGACAAGAAGACCACTTGATAAAAGAAAGACCCTCTAAAAGATCCATTGCTTCTAAAACGACGTATAACAAGTACTCCATGTATTTCGTTAATAATAATATGTATGTGTCTGCCGTCTACAATACATGCGTTCGGCTGGAACGACAAGGATGACAAGGCAAGGCAAAGTCATAAAACTGCATTTCCTCAATTTCATTTAATCAACAGTTAAGTACACAAGATGTACTGAACAAATAAATGTATGTATTCCAGCCAAAATAACGCGGATATGCGTCGCTTACCATTAACACTGAAAAAACCAGTCCTTGCGCAACGGAATGTTGATAAAGAAGAGAAGGCGAGAGTACAAAACAGAAACATGCAAAGGCCAATATATTTTTGGGGAAGTTTTTGTGACATCTCTTTAATCAGATCCCTCTTCTCCTTTCTCATCATCATCATTTAACAAGAGCTGTACGAAAAGTGAACATGTACGCAAACCAATACTAAATTCATAGAGACGCAGAAAACTACATATACAAATTACAAACACAAAACGACGAAGACGACGCGAGGAGTTTCTCTTGACAAAAGCCAGTTTACACAAATACCACGACATCCTTCAATGGCAGTGACGAATGTCTTAAGAGAAGTGAATCCTAGCAAATCATATTTGAAATGTCAAAAGACTTGACGAGATAAACAGAGAATGTCAACATTGTGAGTTTTGGTTCATATTACTACTCAAAGAAAAAACCTACACATTTCATACTGCCTGTGTGTAACTTTCATTGTTTGTTTTCTGCTGCACGCATATGAGCATGCGAAATTAAACAATTTTTTACAAGAAAAACAAACAAAAGAAAACAGAATATCGCATTTGCTAATGTGAATTCCAAAATGACATGGCTCGGTTAGGACAGCAAATCGATTGCTTCCTTAAGCTTGTCTGTTGCAAAAAATAAATAAAAACTTTTGTATATACATATGCTTTCATCCTACTTCTTATTTTTCTCTCCATCATAGTTTTGACGAGGTTTCATTGAAATCTTTTTTGTTCAGCAGCACATCTGCGGATTCCAAACGAAAGCTTTTAAGACGCTGGCTGCCTGGAATTTTTATTTTTTTTGTACATACATGCATACCTACGAGACAACATCAAGAAAGGGAAAAGATACAACGATATGCGTAGTCATTTTTCTACTTGGAACTCCAGTGCAGTTTTTTATTATTTCCCTTCATCTACAGTTGGCTTCTGGCGGAATTAAAATAGCAACATTCAACCAGCAACATACATAGACATACTATTGTGTATTATGTATATACATATATCATTGCCACGAAAGAAGGCGAACAAAAGCAGAGGCAATTTGAACTTCATTCAGTATTTGTCTCTGGTTTTTCACTTCATTGAATGAATAGCTTTGCAAATGCATACGACATTACTTTCATTACACTGCACAAGAGAAAACGGTCTGGGAGATGGAGAAAAGGAGTGACTGCCTTACGTTGCTTACTCACAAATATCGCATGGCGGAGGAAGTGGGAGGAAAAAATGAGTCTACATTATACACCGGCATGGTCGTTGTATGTAACAATGCTATTAAAGGGCAGCCAAATTGGCAACTTGAAGAATATCAAGAATTTTGAGCACGATTCAGATGGGATTTTTGCTGGATAATACAAAAACTACTTTTAGATTCAGTCAATTCAGTTTATTCCTGCAAACTCAAGCAGAAAGATCTGCCATTTTGGAAGATTTTAAGTCGTAAGTTGTATAGTATGGAGTGTATATAAATGTACATTTATAGCATGTGAAATTGAAGCCGTAAGCAAAACGTGGCTGACGCCGCGGAAGTCTATAGCTTTCGCAGATGTAGACTAACCTATGCATTCAAACTATTAAATTCTGTTTTCTTTATTGTATACAAACATTTTACTACTTATTATACTGCCATAACATTTGTACAGGAGAAAACACAACGGTTTGTGTTAGCTGGAATAAAAAACGTATATTAAAAAAGGCCATGGGACTATAGAAAATTGGCAATTCTAAGAGATGCAAAGAGAAAAACGAAAGTTGAATGTTTGCAAACTAAAAATAACAGTACATGGGAGCACACGTGGTTATAGAAAATGAAAATACAAAGAAGCAACAGAAACACAAACACACGCAAAATGTCAGTTCCAAACAGTTCCATATTATTAAACTAGTCTGCTCATTCCGACAAGAATACCCTCCCAATTCCCATTTTACCGAACACAAACAAGAAATAATGTTTTAAAAACTGCGAATTGAAAAGCTAATAATAGTAATAATAAATAGCTGAGAAAAATCTGTGCACGGAAATGACTTACAAAATGGGGAAAACATAAAAGAAAAAAAGAGAAAGCGCTTAGGGTACGAATTACGAACGATATAAAGTTGATGTTGCCAGAAGTTCGTACCACCACCGTAATAATCATCGTGCATGTTCATGCATAAATCGAATCTATGGTCATTTCTCCATTTCTTTTACTACAAAACAAGGCCGCCCTTTTCATTTCCATCCATTGTTACTGGCAGGGTAAGTGAATTTCGTCAATAAAATTCTGGCTGTATAAAACCAAGCGGACTAAGCGGAATACAGTTTTGATGACAGAAAAAGTATGAATCTGACTGAGATCATGTGATATGGAGCCATGATTCTCAGTATGGTTATGTATAGCTTGCTTTTGCAAACTTTAGGAGCAAAGCCTTGAATTTCTCTATTATTTTTTTTGTGGCAGATGCATAATATATATTATCATACATAGGCCACGTAGGCTCACTCTATATTTACGACATGGCTAGTAGATACTTCTTTAGAGTTTCCTGTTTTATATACAGATTTCCTGTCACAATGAACAAATTTCAAAATAAACTCCGTTGCAAAAGAAAAAAAGAAAAAGTAAACTTACCGCTGATTTGTAGTGTTCCATTGGAGGAAATGTTAATCCTGGAAGTTTTGCTACGATCAGCAGAGTTTATGTCTCCTCCGCCGACATTGATCTTATCACCGCCCCCACTGCCACCAGTATCAGGATGAACTCCACCGGATGGGGTCAGCTCTATACCATCCTTAAACCATTTGATTGTCGGCTTTGGAGTGCCAGTGACCTCACAAGGTATTGTAGCAAGGCTGGTGAGAGGAAGCGTTTGATTTACGGGTCCAAACTGGATAATTGGCGGAGGGACTTGGTCTTGTGAGGTGACTTCTAAGCGGGCTATTGTATCTCGAGCTCCAGCACCGCTCACCGCGGAGCATACATAAATACCAGAGTCATCCTTTTTCACTCCTTGAATGCGAAGTATTCCCTCTGGAGTCACATGTAAACGGCCATGAGTTGAAGACGGAAGGAAGATTTCTTGGCTCCCTTCTTTTCTCCAATAGACTGTCGGTACTGGATTCCCATTGGCACTGCACTCGAATTTTGCCACTCCATTCAAACCTATTCGCACGTCTCTGGGTCGGACGATAAATTTTGGCCGGGCTGTAATGAAAAAGGGAGAGGAAGATGTATAAAATACAATGTACAAAACTACAAAGAGGAAAAACATTCTCTTTTTTATTTCCATGTTGTCAACTTGCACGCACGCATATAAAATAGACAATTTCTTTCAAAGCAATTCTCCAGCAATAAACCGGATGTTACACCGAAAGTCTACATTTAACATACCGTGAATGTGCTAAATCGCATATAAAATCCGTCCTACAAAAACCCGAGCATTTTACTGAAAATGCGGAACTCACTAGCGACTATTAACACTTGTGTGTTTAATGAGTATACGTATTAAGTACAGAGCAGTACAACATATTCAGCATAGTAAGTTTATTTCAGCGCTTACTACTGGTATCGCATAAATGTGTATCAGAATCAGAATAGCTGGATGTAAATCATTTGAAATTAAGTTCTTCCTTCCTTTGAACGTAAATTCAGAGATATATATCATACTTTCACCGTATGTATTTCATTCTCGCAGTCTACACGTTTGCTAAACTATCGATGCTAGTCTGATGGTAAATGCTTTTTTTCTGATGAGTTGTTGAGTACTTTTTTTCAATTTTTTCATTCGTTTGCATGCAACCTGGAGTTAATACCGGATCTCTACGGGTGTCAATTATAAAAGTCTAATGACCATGAATCGTCACACCCATCAATTATACTGTGAAGTATGAAAAACGACATAATGTTCAAATGTTGCATTACTCTGCTGTTAAAAATCTATTAGGCACAATTATTTTAGCACATTCATTCAGAATTTTATCGCTTGTTTTTTGCTGTATTTACATTTTACACGCTTACTTTTTCGTCACACGATAAACTTTTTCGTTCGAAGGTGTACCTCAGTACCTCTGTACCGAGATAAGCAGCTATAATGCTAAAGGTAAAAAGCTTTGGTGGGTTTTGCAACGCCTCTACACAAACTTATGTATAAAAATGTAAATTCATGTGGAAATCCTTTCTCATTCCTCATAAGCTATTAAATTCCGAATACCATTACAGGCAAGGAGGAGACGAAGACACTACATTGTAAAGCAAGTCCCATGCTATATGTTAGCTCCTGCGTGGTATTTTATGTCTTCCTGAATTTATTCGATAAGTTTCGTTCAAGATAATGCTTATCTGTCAGACATTCTCACAACCTCAACATAAAATAGGTATACATATGCTACCAACCATTTTGTAGAAAAGAGCAAAAAAGTGCTTGCTATGTAATCATAAAAGTTGTTGGACTCTGCTAATTTTCAGTAATGTCACTTTAAAGTAAAAATGAATGATAAAATTTTCAGAAGAAAATAATATGGATTCTTATATATGTCCTCTCACCCATAATGAGCGCGTACTAATGGTAAAGTTATGTTACGAAACGGAATAAAAATATGAGGTGCTACGTACATGACTGCGTACTATTATTTATATAATGTAGCATGTTTTCTAATACCTACTCATAAAAATAAAACACTTTTTGCACATTTGCACCTTGTCTCATATTTTACGTTTTTGGAGAAATAGGGTGTCAAAACGCTTGTGCACAGTTTGGAATGTCGGGTGCGGTAGTTTTTTTTCATTCTTTTTCTCTTGATACAACTTACTAAAGTGTATGTCTTCCTTATGAAAATATACACGTGTTATCATGCCTTAGTGATACGCTAAATGGATTTTGAACACGGAAAGTGCGTAGCAAAATTTTGGTAGTAATAAGTTTTGCTATTTTAGTTTTTTTTAAACTCGACTTTATGAAATGCGTGATCTTCTCGAAATCTCTTAGGAATCATTTAAAAATCCACAAGGCGTTCACACGCAAACATACTGCAAACGAATAATATATCAGGTTTTACAAGGTTTAAAAGTCTTGATAGTATAGCTTGTTACAACGTTCCGGAAGGCGGAAAATGTTCTGATAAAAAAATATGAGTACAAATTTTAAGTTTTCCTTTTACATTTTTGATTAGTCATAATATCGTGACATATGATGGACATCTCACAATGAAGTCACCAAAAGCATGTAACGTTTATCTTATCAAAATGGGTAACATAGACTAATTACCTCAGTATTTCAACAAATTCAAACTACCTTAAGTGTTCATGCGTGGGAGAATGAAGTTAAAATCCTAAACTTGAAATGACTCTTAACGTGTCACGACATTTATTAGTTTCTTACTCTTACTTTTGTCAACTTTATAAATAGAAACGTGCACCATTGAGGTTTGTTCACAGGTTCAAAACGAGACCATATTGTCTGTATGCACACAGGTCCATGAAAAAACAGCATATGGCTGGATTTTTTTTACTTGCTTGTGGCAAACATGACTAATGAATGCAACCTACACACAAGCAAAATAGCACAACAAAAGTTCTTTCTTGATTCACTTCATAATTCCCAATTTAACTGTTTCTTCAAGTCTTTCAGAAATTTCATGCAAAGTCACCCGAGCGAAAAGTGAACCCACCACGAAGAAATCTTTATGACAAACTGCTGCATACTTGAAAAGCTTCCGTTTTTCTTATGTGCACTGGTGCAAACAGAGAGAAATGAATTGGTATCTTAAATAAAATGAAGAAGACTCCGCCGAAAGCTACTTTGAATTCGTGAAACTTGAAAGAACATCTAATGAAGACATAAATGAAAGAACACCGATTACAAAAGTGCATACTTTAAAAGAAATTTGACTGTGCAACATTTTTGTATTATATCCC
>JAQIXW010004998.1:0-10889 GCA_034700685.1 Willowsia buskii | reverse complement strand
TTTTATCGCCAAATAAGCAAGAAAGCGACAAATTCTTCTGCGTTCCGTCTCCGCCACAGATTGACCAGTGGTCACAGAAAGTTTTTGCTTTTCTGCCCAGTAAATTCTAAATTTTTTCTTTAACATTTCATCATAAACAGTATGAAGACCAAAAGCTGAAGTGTTATCTAGTGAGAAATCTTCGTTTAGCACTTTCCTTTCAAATATTTCTGTAATCATTCTGCACTGAAGGGGTATCCCTGCTATGTCTGTTTCGTTTATAAAAATGCACTTTTTAAGAAGAGCTTTAGCAAACTTTTGTAATTGTAATATTTTATTGTTGGGAAGATCACTTTCGCCAGAATTGCTCAAACTTTCTCTCCAAAATGTTTTAAGATAATCGATTTGCTCTGTTTTTGCGAATGGCAGAATCTTATAGCCTAAAACTCTCAACTGCTTTATCACTTCTTCTAACAAATAGTCCCTTCCGGTAAGCCAAACTCGGACCCATGGGAATTCTCTTTGAATCTGTTTGAGCACATCGTATGCCAAATTCCTATGTTTAAATTGGACCTCATCAAGCCCATCAATCATTAACTCAAATTGAATGCCAAATGTATTGGAGCTTAGCAAATATCTCATTATCGCCTTTCCAAAGCATTCTGCATATGAAAGATCAATGATTGAATTAATAACCTGATCTCTTGCAACTTTTCCGGCAACCTTTTCCACAATATTTTGCATCTCAAGCAAAATAATGCAAGTATTTTCTCTGTGTCTCATTTTCTCAGCGAAATTCATCAAGAGCTCAGTTTTTCCCTTTCCGGGCTCACCACTTATGAAAATCATACCTCCTTTCTTCTTTTTTAAAATATTGTTTAAAACTGTTTCTTGGTCGCAGGCTCCCATTTCTGCTTCTTTGTAAAGGCTTTCCTTAATTTCACTGAATGAGCCACGCATTGTGGTTACCCATTCAAATCTGTCAACTTCTACGCATTCAAAAATGTGCACATTAACATCTGTCTTCACAGAACATTTAAAATTGATGAAAACTTTTGGAAGGAAGTTTAGTATCGGTTCTTTCACATAAAATAAGATTGATTTGGAATCATTTATGTCAATATTTTGAAACTCATTTAAGGAATGAATTTTTCTAAATTTTGAACTCTGGTCATTAGGAACCTTTTGTTTCTTTGATTGTATAATAATGAACCTGTGACGATTTTGGAATTTTGTGGTCTGATTTTGGAAAAACTTACAACTAATGTTTCCACGACTGTTCATCTTCCTTGAAGTATAGGTTTGCTCAGATGTCGGAGGTTTAATATTTGTATCAAGTGTAGTGTATTACTATAGTTTTGGCCTTTAGCATCTCATTTAGCTCTGTCCCTTGCAAATTCAACAATATTTTGTCTAGCGTTCCAGCATTTTCGGCGTCTTTCAAAAAATCCCAAAGTTTTATGTAAATGCCCTGAATTTTTATATTAACTTGCTTGATAAGCGTATTTTGTGTTGTCCTTTCTAAATCTCTCCATTCTACTGGCCTAATGATATATTTGGTTCCCACTGCCTCTTTAAATTTTGTCACAATAGCCATTTTTATATCTTGCTCTAAATTATGCCTTTTATTGGCGAAAATAATTAATTTTATGTAGGTCTTAAAGATGTCAATGCATCTGTCTTTGGAAAAATAGTTATTTAAATCAGATAGCTTATCGCAGACCACAATTCTGCCTAAAAACGTTTCCTCCTTGAGTTTACCTTCTCATACGCCAAACTTATAGTGTTTACTTCCGAGAGAGTGATCTGATCATTTAAAATTTCATACCATTTGCGTATAACTCTTTTCTCCCCAATTCCAGGGAACTCAATTTCCAGAAAATTGTTTTCGTTTACTTCCAGATGACTCGTTTTCAGCTTTCGAAACTCCAAAGTCATGGCGCCGTCAATTCCAAATGTGAAGCGATCCTCTAGCCAACCTATAAAGCCATAAAAGATTTGAAATAAAATTTTCAATAAGTTTAGACATAAATATGTATATATTTTTAAAAAATTAACCTTGCTCTAAATTTTGTGACAGTGCTTTTGAAAGTTGATCTCTAAACCACGTATTTTTGTCTTTATTCAAGTCATTGTCGTCAAATAGACAGCATGATGAATACTGATTTTTGAAGAATGGGGGATACGCTCCTCCCGGATTTTTATCAGACATGAGTCCGGGATGTCCAATAGTTCACAAACCTCTCGTCACAAAACTCAAGCCTGTCTGAAATTTCCTTGCCCCATCCCATCGGCTTCAAGATATCTTCACGGTACCATTCGCGATGGGAGTATCTATTTCTTATGACGCGTACTAACTCAGTGGCTAAGCTTGTGTCAACGTCCATAGGTTTTTTACTATGAGTTCCATCCTTTTTTATGAATATTCGTAAAATTGCAAAATGTTTCTTCTCTGAACCACTCTCATCACTTTCGTTGATAACATCTTCCCAAGTCTTGCCTTCTGACCACAGTTTACACTTTTTAGCGTTTTCGTTCACTACTTTCCTGAACTCCTTCATTGTATCGCCGCCCTTTGTGGCGTAATGGCATGCTACCAGAAATTGGCGGGCTTTATTAGATTTTAAGAAAATTGGTGATGAAAAGGCCACCTCAAGAGGAACCACGACTTCTCGGACTGGTGAGGACAAAAACAGGTCGGTTGTTATAATCCCACATTATTTAAAAATATGTTATAAAATGGAAAACAAATACCTTTCTCGCATTCCTGACCATATTCCTCCACTGTTGTTTCAGTTGTATGTTCCATTCTTAATTTAAAGTGGCTTTACGACTACTGAAAATATGCACACATTTGACACGATTGCTCCTTTTACTATAATGAAATAAAATAGAAATTGAAGTAATGTAACTTAACCACAGAGAAATCACCTTATAAAGTAAACTGAACTAACCTGTTGCTATACTAACACACTTAAAAACTGATTACTATTAATTTAAATGGTAATCATTAACTAATTTTCTGAGAATTTGTAGTTTATTATTACTTCTCGGAGTTGCCATTCAACAGCTAAAAGTATTGTAAGCAAAAGAAAAGAGCGAAACTATCATAAACCACCATAATGTTGACTACTTATCTTCTTTTTTGTTCTCGATGGCAGATATATTTTTGCTGGTTTGACTTGGAATGGTAAATGCTATGTTTAGATTGAGATATTGAGCTTGCTTTCTTAGGCGTTCACTCTTACAGACGTTAAGCGCTTGCTTAATATTATTATGTATTATGGCTTGTAACTTAGGTATTCTATAGAACGATAGTACGGAGATTTTCGCCCCGCTAAAGTCTTAAAGCGCCACCAATTTTAGTTTATTTTCCTCCTAATCTAAAGTTTTAAGGAGAAAATGTTCCAAAGTAAAATTTTACCAATTTGAGGGAGATTACCTAAAAAACTTAAACTTTTTTGTAATATCCTAGCAGCATAATATATAATCCGTTAGCTTTGCTTACCATGTTGGTAGCATCATTTCCTCCTGAAAATATCGGATTAGGAGGAAAATAAACTAAATTTCAAGATTTCATTTAATTTTAACAAGGAAAAAACATTTTTTCCTTTTCGTTGTCTCTTCTCATCTCCACTTCCTTCACTCTTTGCTACTTTTGCACACTCTACACGCAGTTGCTGCGAATGCTTATGTAAATAGGATAGCAAAATTTTTAATAAAATACGCGTCTGACTTTGAAGCAAATTAAGTGTCATATAATTTTCTTATAGCTTAAATTAAATGTTGCATTTAATACATATGTTCATAATAACGAATTATATATAAAGCGTAGGTTTTAATATTATGCAATCTAAGGCGTGTTACTTGTCAACTGTCTACTCGCATGAGAGTTTGGCTTTTACGGTCGGCTCAGCATACTCAAGTAATCCCAGAAGGCTATTGTATAAATCATTCATTAAATAAGTTAAGATACTCTATTTGTAAGATCTATTTGACCTCATAAATTTACGTACACGCCATTCGTCTCATAGACCGCTATCTTGCATGCTAAAGTCCTCAACTGTTTTGCAGTTGCTTACACTGCATTTAACCCTGTCCATTTATAAACGTTAGTGATGGAAAAGTAAAGCTAGTGAGCATTATCACAAGTATCAGTCATAGGAAATCGGTTCAAAATCTCACGTAGTTCTTCTTATCAGCATTATATGTTATCTTATCTTCTTTATTATACTCACAAATACATTCCTCACATACAAAGAGTCACCATTATAACTTAAAGAGAGAGTAGCGCAGCACCATTGCTTGGTTTATCATGTAAACTACTGTAAAAATTCATTTTTATTGTATTAAAAATTCTAACTGGCTAAATTATCACTAGATTCTCAACACAGTTTTTCAATGGTCAATTCGGTATTACAAATACGTTTGTGGTTGCAAAAAGTGTGACAAATAATCTACAAGCTATAGTTATTTGAACGTATAAAGAACAGTCCACAAAATCTTCCTGTGATTTTATCCCACAATATATAAATATGCTTATAGCTTATCAACGCGCATATAACTACAACCACATTTTTATCAACATACCACTATCTGATAAATACAATCAGACACTTTCGTGTTTTATTCCATGGCGTTCAAAATAAATTACTCAAAACGCAGAATCATCACAGCTGGAGAACATGTATAATACCATATGATCCTGATATGTACCTAACATTTTTGAAACTTTTGCAATTGTGAAATCCACTTTAAAACTATGGAGTCACTGAAAGAAACAACTGAGGGAAGTTATGGCCAGGAATGTGAAAAAGGTAACTGTTCTTCATTTTTTAAAATATTTTAATATAGACGGATAATGAGAAAAATGACTTATGGATAATTTTTTAGCATCCCAGAACGTAGTCCCCCCTGAAGTAATCTTTGCATTACCCATTTTCCTGAAATCCAATAAAGCCATCCATTTTCTAGAAAAATGCCATGATGACACAAAGGAGGACTCTACGATGAAAGATTTTAAGACAAGAGTGAACAAAAATGCTATAAAATGCAATATATGGTCAGAAGGAAGGACCTGGAAGGATGTTATCGACGAAAATGAAGAGAGCAGTTCAGATAAGAGACACTATCAAATTCTGAGAACGTTCATTAACTCTGATGGAACTTCGAGGAAAAGACTTTTGGATGTTGACCCAAATTCAGTAACTGATCTGCTTGGCGTCATAAGAAATAAATATTCGCATAAAAGATTGCTTGGTGAAGATGTCTTGAAGACTTTTGGATGGGGCAAGCAAATTTCAAACGAATTCTGTGGCGAAAAGTTTGTGGCCTACTGGACACTCCGATTTCCAAAACTGTTGCCCTTTCTTTGGGAGCAGTACAAGGAGCCCATGTCTGATAAAAATCCAGGAGGGGCGTATCCTCCATTCGTCAAAAGTCAGTATTCATCAATCTGCCTATTTGACAAGAAGACAATATTTGGAGAGCAACTTTCAGTCGCACTGTCACAAAATCTGGAGGAAGGTAATGCATTTGTTATACTCTTAAAATAACAGAATATTTATGTATTTTTTTCTGAATTCTGCTTAAAGATTATATGTATTTTCGATTTTAAAGGTTGGCTGGAGGATCGATTAACATTTGGAAAGGACGGTGCCATGACTTTGGAATTCCGGACACTGGAGACATGCTATCTTGGCGTGGACAAATTAAATTTTCTGGAAATTGAGATCCCTGGAACTGGAGAGCAAAATGCTAGACGTAAATGGTATGAAATTGTAAAAGATAAAATCACTGTCTCTGAAGATAACACTATAAGTTTAGCATGTGATAAGGAAGGCTCCAGGAGGGAAGCATTTTCAGGGAGAATTCTAGTCTGCAACAAGCTATCTGAGTTAGTTGACTATTTTTCAGAAGATCGATGCATTAGTATGTCTAAAAGCATTCGCAAATTGATTATTTTCACCAATAGGGAGCATAAGTTAAAGCAAAAAACAAAAATGAATGTTGTGAAAATATTTTCCGATGCATTGCAAATGGAATGTTGTAATAGGCTAGTAACATGGAGTGATTTAGAAGTTACCACAAGAAATACACTTATCAAGCAGGTCGATATAAAAATTCAGGGCACGTGCATAAAATTTGAGGACTTTTTGAAAGATTCAGAAAATGCTGGAACGTTAGAAAAAATATTGTTGAATTTGCAAGGGACAGAGCTAAATGAAATGCTAAAGAACAAAACTATAATAGTATCGACACTTGACATAAATATCAAACCTCCGACATCTGAGCAAACTTATATTTCAAGAAAAGTTTACAGTCGTGGAAACGTTAGTTCAAAATTCTTTCAAAATCAGATCACAACCTCCCAATTTCGTAACAGGTTCATTATAATACAATCTGGGGAACAAAAAGATCCCAATGACCCTAATATAAAATTTACAAAAGTCCATTCCTTAAGCGAGTTTCAAAATATTGACATAAATGATTCCGAATCAACTTTATTTTATGTGGAAGAACCGATTCAAAATGTTGAAAAAATTTCCACCAATTTTAAATGTTCTGTTGTGGCAAATGTAAATGTACACATTTTTGAATGCGTAGAAGCTGATAGATTTGAATGGATGACCACAATGCATGGCTCCTTCACTGAAATTTGTAACTGCCTTTACAAAGAAGCAGAAATGGGAGCCTGCGACCAACAAACAGTTTTAAACAATATTTTAACAAGTGAGAAATCAGGAGGTATCATTTTCATAAGTGATGAGCCCGGAATGGGAAAAACGGAGCTCTTGATGAATTTGGCTGGGAAAATGAGAAACAGAGCAAACACTTGTATTCTGCTTTTTGAAATGCGAAATATTGTCGAAAATGTTGGGCAGATTGTTTCAAAAGATCAGGTTATCAATACAATAACGCACCTCTCATGGTCAGGCAATTTTGAAAAAGTTATAATGAAACATTTGTTAAGCTCTAATGCAATGGGCATTAAGTTTGAGATAATGATAGATGGGCTAGATGAGGTCCGATCTGAACATAAAAATTTAGCATATGAAGTGTTAAAAATGTTTCAAAAAGAAATTTCATGGGCCCGAGTTTGGCTTACCGGAAGGGACTATTTGTTAGATGAAGTGAGATGTGAGTTAGGAGTCTTAGGCTACAAGTTTCTTCTATTCACAATTACGGAGCAAATTGATTACCTGAAAGGATTTTGGAGAGAACGTTTCATTAATTCTTATAAAGGCATTAATGCACCCAGTGATTCGACCTTAGACACATTTGCCAATATTCTCCTTTCAAAATGTATTTTTGAAAACGAAGAAAATCTAGCAGGCATCCCCCTTCAATGCAAAATGATTGCAGAAATATTTGAGGAGCAAGTGGTTAGCGGAAATTTTTCATTAGAGGACACTTCAACTTTAAGTCTACATACAATGTACGATCAAATGTTAAAGAAAAAATTTAGAATTTACTTGAGAGAAAAACAAAAGCTTTCGGTTCCCACTTGTCATGATGTGGCCAAAACGCATTGCAACGAACTTTATCGATTTCTTGTCTATTTGGCAATAAAACTGATCTTTTCAGATAATACAGCCGATAAACTTAGAGCCCATTTGGAAATTCCACGAAGAAAACGTGATTTTGATAAGCTGGAAATAGATGCTTTGAAGCATGGAATTATACAGAGCTTAAGTCCACTAAGATTTATTCATCGCACATTTGCGGAATACATTGTTGCTTTGTTTGTTACACAGGAAGTTGAAGATTGTCTGGAAAGCAATGAGTTTTTATACTCGATTGACAAAGTCGTTAAGGACTTTATTTTGAATGATGTCTTATATATGACCAATAATGCAGATTATTTGTATGACTTCCAGCATAAATTCGTGATTAATTTCCTGAGTAAGACATTAGACCCAGTTCTTTCAAATATATCAAATATATTTAGAGATCGAAACATTACCCCCGCGTATTACAAATTGGTGAAAATTCTGAAGAAACTTATGCCCGGTAATGCATTATTTTTCATATTACGGGACGAAAGCGCATATTCCACACATACCGAGCAACATGAACATGCTCATAATTGTGGACTAAAATATATACTTGCAATTTTAATTCTTTTGTCAGAAAATCCACTGAATTCCTTCGTTTTTGCATTAAATTATGATCTCTTTGAAGTTACTAAATTTATAGTCGATGAAATGGACTTTGGTCCAGAACATTGGCACATGGTGCGGGAATTCGATGAGAGTAAATCTGGAGTATTGCACCGATTCTTTAATATTCATACAAGATGGCAGATTTCTTGGCTTTTTACATATGCTGTCGAGCATAATCGATCATTTTTAGAAGAAAGAGATTCCAAAGGACAAACGCCATTTCTGACGGCAATCAATTTAGCTTTGACATTACCTCCTGGTGAGGATATGATGGATTTTAAAATATTAACTCATAGCGCAGTTTTGAATGAAATGGAAATAGTAGAATCTTTAATGAAACGAGTTGGTTCAATGTTGACGGTATTCCAATATCATAAGTTATTCATTGACAAACTCGCCAAGTTGGGAGTAGACATTAACGTTACTGATAACGACGGAAATGGAGCACTTCATCTTATATTTTCTTCTCAGTCCCGTCGTAGTTATGTCAGACTCAGAAGTGTACATGATCTCGATTGGTATATCAGTTTTTCTGAATACTTTCTTCCACACACTTATAACTGGGCGCATCTAAATCAATTCAACAAGGCTGGCAACACTTCTCTTCTATGCTTCCTTGACAACTTTTGGTCTACTTTTGAAAATAATCAGGAGTTAGCTTTTAACGATACATCAATTTTAAATAAGTTGTTTTGCATACTGAAAATATTCGGTATGGATTTTAATGTACGTGATACAGAAACTGACGAAACTGTTCTCCACAAAGCAATTCAAAGAAAATATCCTCTGATTTTCATTGAGTTAATGGTAAGTCATGGAGCGAGCGTTTTGGATAAAAACAGTAAAGGCCAGTGCGCCGTTCACTTAGCAGAGGAATGTCAACATAAACCGGTTATAAGATATTTGATTGAAATGACTTCTGAATGCCAATGAATGACACCGATTGTAAAACCATAAAGCTGTGGCAAACCCTTTTTAAATACAGTCGACTCTCCGTATAGTCATTCCCCAGGGGAAGTAAATTTTTATGGATTATAAGGAGGTTGTACTACGTAGAGAACCTCGATATAATACACAAATTCTTTTATGGAGAGCCTCGATATAGGTTGAAAATGTTTATATGGAGTGATTGCTTATTCATGATAACTGGGAAATATGTGCGTGAAGAATTGATTTTGCACGTTTTTACTATTGATTGAAATTATGTGCACACAAAATAGAAAATACACTCACAATGCTATGCTCAGCAGATCATTTTATGATAATAGTGCTGTGTTGAGGTAAAATTTTTCTTATATCGAGATTACGATACTCCAAGGGAAGAAAAAAAACTACGATTATAAGGAGTTTTCCACTACAGGGAAATTTCTTTTAGGGAGGTGTTTTTACATGTTAAAACTCACGGGGGAAAATAAACCATTGATTACAAGGAGGTATGCCTTATAGGGAGAGTGACTATAGGGAGAGTCGACTGTATTTGTAATTAGAGTTAATTTATAAGATGAGATTATTCAATATAAATTTTTTATATTATTTAAGCTAGTAAGTTTAGTATAAGTTTTAATATTATTCATTTCAAAGTAAATATGCATGTTACTTGTCAATTGTCCAGTGTATATGTATACAAAGTGATATAATTTTTGTCGATATTTCGAAATAACTTGATCCAACTAACTATTTTACCCAAAATGCATTTATGTTAAGATTGATGAAGAATGAACCTAATTTTACTCTTACAAAATGACAACATTAGCTGATTTCCAATCATAAGACAGAATTTAAATGCAAACTCAAAAATATTGCCTTTTGTAAAAATTATGAAAGAATGCCAATAAATAAAATTATATAAAAGTGCTTTTTTTACCTAAAGAATAATAAAAAAACATGTTCTTTACACCTGTAATTTTCTTACAGCATATGATCAAATACGCATATATCTAACAAAAAACGAATGGTTTCTCACCATAAAACCTAAATACACATGAAAACATACATTTATTAGCCCCAACAAGATAGACTAAAATCCCTACCTACAGCAATGCCAAGTAAGACTTTTCGCATGCAAACAAAGCGTTGGCCGGGACAAAGACACACTGCCGCTTTTACAAGGATGCGGCAATATTTCCACATCACCCCGTGACGCTAGTGTATGTACATTTCAAATGGTAGAACATCTAGTAAACTCGCACTCTCATGCTGTTGGCTGCATAGACTTTTGGTTGGGGAGCTTTCACCCTTCTGCCTAATTCATGAGCCGTTCTTATTTTCTTCTCTTTCTTCTTTCTTCACGCACTTTCCCTCGATGCGACTTCTATGTGCATTTATTGGTGAAAGTTAATTAGTTCCGGATGTTAAGCTCCAGATAGTTACGAATATATGAACATTTAATGAGCTGCAGAAAAGTCAGGCTGCTAATTAATTATGTTAATATTTATCAAAATATATCAGAGCATTTTTTATTTTGCAACATTTTTAGTTCAAATGTTTTCTTCGCTGAGTAAAATGAAATCGATATTTAGCACCTATTTTTTAGTCTTCCAATTGCTAGCATGTGTAATAATAAAACATAAAATATACTTTTTAGAGAAGTACACAAATATACATTTTAGCTAGTATGATGGCCTACTAAAGATGTAATCGCCTGCTACCCTGATCGTGTCTAGTTTTTTCTTGTGGACGACTCAATTATTCAGCAACTTTCTCCGCGGGAAACATCCCTTCGTCTTCCCCACTCGCTGCAACCCT
>JAQIXW010004997.1:0-10890 GCA_034700685.1 Willowsia buskii | reverse complement strand
AGCCAAGTGACCAAACGAATCTCGTAAATCCTGCAGGTACATTTGAACTGGGTCGAAATCTGTGATAGGAATCACATCATCTGCTTTCTTCTTGTACGGCCTAAACACCAGTGGGTTGCCCAGATTATCTACGCTTTGATTAACCCTCGGATTCATTTTAGACTTTAGCTCGATAAGTACATCCAGATCTCTTGTGACCGGTGCGAAAATTACTTTCAATGACGAATAGTTCTGTATGATTCGCTCGCTATCGAATTGACTCTCCATAATAGTGAGCGCCACTTCTGCAAGACGTTTCACTCTTTTTAGAAGAACAATCATTAAATTCTTTGTCCAAACAGAGCCTTTCGGATCAAATGGCGTGGCTATGAATAGGCAGGGGAGTGTAGGTCTCATTTTCACAAATTCCAACTCTATAGCAGCAACTTCATCAGCAGTCCACTTGTCATTGAAGTTGATTATGATGGGAACAGCATGGAAATCTGTCTTGGCCAAAAAGTACAGAAATCTTTGGAAACCCACTTGAGCTTCACTAGGAAAGCTCAAATGGGGAGCATAGTTGAGAAACAGATAAGCCACTAGTAACTCCACACATTCTTCAGTCATGCGACAGTCAGGTTCCTCCAGATTACGATTGTACTCCCACGGAGACGCTAGCAGCAACTGGGATGCTATCCACCTCTTCGCCAGACGACATGTTTTTCCAAATGCTTCGTATTGTAAATGAAAAGAATGAAGAGTACTTGTCAGCTGCGGTAATATCAGAGCTTCTCGTTCCATACGAAGTGACTCTTGGTTTTCACGTGACCTTAGAACCCCATCAGCACCACGCAATTGACGGAGCAATGTCAACTCGCGAAAATAAGTTATCTTGATTCTGAAAATGAATCCGTCCTTCAGAACATCCAGATACTTAGCGTATGGTTGCACTGTTAGTCCAAACTTTCTCTGTAGAAGCTCTCCAATTTTGATGAGAAATGCACATTTCAGTCTTTCGATAGCTTTCATGTTATCTGGCCATTGACCACTGGTTTCCAGATGGATTATTACACCAACCGGATCTACATACTTGGGCAGCTTCTGAGGAACCACGGATTGTGATTGTGAAGTGTTTACAGCGATCTCTTGCACTACTTTTAATTCTTCGTCATCATCTCCAAGTTCTTCATGTGCCCCATTTTCTACAACGTTCTTCTTCAAATCACCCTTTTTAATTAGTAGCGCTTTCCTCTTGGGATGTTGCTCGGTTATCTTCTTGTTGATAAAATATGTTTGCGGTGGCGTCGGCTGAACATGACTAAATCTCAAAACAGCAGACGTGCCTTGCACAGTGGATATTTGAAGAGGAAGTTCCTCCAACTGTCTTAATATTTTGGAAAGTTCATCAAAAGTATTGGACACATTTCTCGTGATGTCATCTACAGAGACAGACTCTTTCTCGTCAGGTGTGGCAGCGGCTGCCTTCTTCATCCTTCTTTTTGCCAATTTCCCCTTCAAGTAAATTTTCTTGCCTGATGCCATCATTTTGTTCCCTTTTGCACCAACTTGTTCTATTACTGCTGCAGGTTTTACTTTGAGATATTTACTTTCCACCAGATCTTCTATCTGCTTGTCAAGATAAGCATTCTCGCCCATTGTGTAGCTCAAATGTCTTTGTAAAATGTAGTGGAGCATTTGAAAGCAAAGTCTTGATTTTCCCAGATGACTGATATTTTCCAGAGAGACACATTCCTTTAATGTGCCATCTTTAAATCTACGGAGTTCTGACTTGTCACCCCAAAATTGTTTGAACTGATGGACATCTATTTCCGCATCTGATTCGCACTTCTCTATAATCTTTTGTGAAGCTTCTCTGTTGATATTTAAGCCAAAGTGGATGAAACTCGGGAAATAACTTGGCATAGGATAAGTAATGGACCAAAGCGGAGTTGGAGGAAGTTGACAATCTAACATGGTTATACGTTTACTAAGGCACTTTTCGATTAGAGTCCCCACATTGGATGCAGCAACTGGGTAAATAAATCCTGAATGGTCCAAGAGTGCAGTTTCATGCTCGGCTTTGTTCTTGAAAGAATTTTCTAAGCGTCTCGCTGCAAATCTGCAAATTAAAATTGCTATAATTTAGATTCATTCAAAAATACTAAAAATCCTTATTGATAACTTTGAAAAGTTACTCACCTAAAAACATGATCAAAGTTCATCAGAAACTTGACCTTTGTTGTAAACAGTGACAGGAACCCTGTGATATTGCGCTTGTCTATGATTGCTATGGCCTGCCTAGCCTCCTCTTGAATTCGTCGATAAGTCAACTTGGACATGTTTGCGGTAAAATTGACCAACCCAGATTCATCCAGAAACACCACGTCCCACTGCAGTTGTGCAAATTTAATGGAATCTGATTCTGCACAGAAGCCAATTCCTCTTTCAGTTAGATCCTCTTGAATGAGGTTGACGAAGAACATGCGGAGTAGTTGAAGTGATGACATACTGGGCTTGATACGGTTCATGTAGAACAGATAATTCACAAATTGTGCAACAATAAATCCGGAGAAGCCACCGTAACTCTAACATAATCAAAGATAAGAAATTTATTAGGAATTGTCTCATCTTGATAAAAGTAATAAACGAAAAAAACAGACTTCCCAAACAAACCTGTGATAATCCCCGTTGGGCCAACCAAATTTTTATGAGCTTAACAGCATCTCGGTACTTTGGTTGGGAGTATAGAAAGGGTTGAAGTGAACTGTGCATCTCTACAGCTAATGAATCCTCCAAAATTGTAAAGTTGTAGTGTTGCGTACTCGTCTCAGGATCTGAAAAAGTATAAAAGGAAAATACGACTTATAAATGGTTTAATTAAAAACTTTCATAATTTAAACAAGAATCTCAAGTAGTTTTATAACTTACCATCCTTGGGCTTTTCCTTCTTAAAGAAATGCTCATATCTCACATTATTTTTGTCGCATACTAATTTACTCAGTTTAAAGAACGACTGTGGCGGCACAGCTCTGATCAAAATGGCAACGTCTTCAATCTCCACGCTCACCACAGGCTTCAAGGGATCCCCATTCGCCAAAGTAAAGTTGACCATGTAGCCCCCTCTCTCCTCCAACTTTTTTGCCACAATCCCCAAATAAATCGCCATCTTCACATGATACTTATGGTTGAGAAAGTCACTCTTGACCAAAAAGTCCTCGGGTATTTCCAAAAATAGATCCACCGCAGAAATCTTTTCCAGTTGTGTCCCCATTCCCCAAGATCCCCGAATCTCGACAGACACGGGAGGTTTCCACTGAATCGTCTGATCCTTCATCCACTGTAGAGCTATGGCATCACCTCCTTCTGCTGTCGACCATATATTTTTTGGAAGTGGCAACTGAACCCCTTTCAAAAATCTTGGGAACTCTTCCACAGTAAACTTTTTACTCTTCTTCTGCTTCTGAATAAATCCTGTGAACTCCTCCACCCAATCCTTCACAATTTGCTGTGTCCCTTCAGGTACTGAGCATTCCTTGAGAACTTCCTCCAGTTGGACATTATACAAATTGAAGTACTGCTCATATTCCTTCTCCGAGAGCTCCTTGATTTCCTCCTTGGTCAACGTCTCCTCCTTCTTACCACCTTTAACCTGTTTCGGTCCCAGTTTCTTGAGCTTCTTGACTCGTCTTGCTTCATTCCTTGTCTTGATTCCTTTCCTCTTCTTCCCTTTTTGCTCGCCATTAGAGACCTCTTCAGCTTCACCTCCCTCTCCCCCATCACCAGATCCATTCACAGAACCGTTTCCAAACGTCTCCTCATTGTCACTGGCCCCACTGTCGTCATCATCAAAGTCCTCATTCTCACCGTCCGAATCGACAAAAATTTGATTAGATGGCATGTTTCTTTAACTGGTCAAAATTTAAATGCACTTTAAATACATGTGTTTTCGTCAACTTTATTCAATCACTCATCTCGTTTCCACTTCTTCAAGTCAACAAGCAAGCATGTTGTCTCAGAGGTCGGAGTGTATTCGCGGTGCAGACTATTTGCTCAATGGCTTTGCCTCACATCACACAACTTAGCAGTTCGTTCGCACACCACTTAAAGCATGATCGCATGCGTTGTTAGTACTTGTTAGCTTTGTTCTTTGTTCTCTGCATTTTCATGATATTGTGCATGTGCATCATTTTCAATTTCTGCCTTGAGCAAGTGTATTTTCAAAGCTGTATTTAAAATTATCCCGACGTTTCGGTTTCGATCACTTCCAAGATCTGTGAATAAAATCCTGTAACACCATGTTGATTGATTTTTGTCACATCTAACTAACGTTACTAATGAAAACATGACCATTGATAGCCCAACATTTTAAAAGTTTTTAGTTGCGAAAATTATTGTTAAAGCGAATTTTGATTTTGGAATCTCATTAATTTTGCTATTTGTCACATAACTATTGTTTTGCATTAATGCATATTTACATTCCATATTGTTGTACATCACTTATTGTCACATGTTAAAGATGAATCCATCGAGCAAAGCGGAAGTTGCTGAAAAACCTACCGTTTCAGCAGACGCCCACATAGGTGGCTTCCGGAATTCAATTTTGAAGCAGCCAAAGCGAGACAATCTAAAAGCAGACCCATCTGTTTTGCCTTCCTCCTCAGCCTCACCGTCAGTCTCGGAACTTGACTCTGCCTCTTCCACTTTGGAACTTCCCAAGAAAGGAATTAGAAAAAGCACTGCTCTCCATAAAGAAGGTCGCAGTAAATCTATTTTAATTTCTGCTCCTAATGATAATGATAAGCAAAGTGAGTCTCACACTGCCCCTCGCCAGTCCGTGGGTCGTGGAAGGAGATCAGCTATTCCTTGGTCAAATACAGCTACCGCATCCGAAAAGGTTTCTGACCATACTCTCCACCAAGCGACGGACGCTCGAAGTAGAGCGTTGAGCGTTAGCTCTGACCACCCGTCGGAACATTCAGAGAGCTCGAAAAAAACCAGACCCAAATCCATTGTTGTAATGGGACACAAGCCAGTTGCGTTTCTCATGGAATCCGAAACTTCTGAGTCTGAGGCTGGTGTCAATTCGATACCAACAATAAGTGTTTCAACTGCTCATGGAACCCCAACTCCTCAAGGAACCTCAACTCATCAAGGAACCTCAACTCATCAAGGAACCCCAACTCCTCAAGGAACCTCAACTTCTCAAGGAACCCCAACTCCTGAAGGAACCACAACTTCTCATGGAACCACAGCTCCTCATGGAACCTCAGCTCCTCATGAAACCTCAACCTCAACTGCTCAAGAAACAGAAAAGGCTCAAGCCATTCCACCAGAAATGTCACTACTCACGGTTCCGCCAGTAAGTCTACTTGGAAGCCCAAAAGACGCAGAAACACAACAGGACGCCCAGAAAGTTGGCGACAAACCAACTCCAGGAAAAGGAAAAAGGGAGCGGAGAGTACGAACGTTTCGAATCTGGGCCCCGAATCAAGATAGGAAAAGTATTATTGTGAAGGTGGGTGACGAGAATGGAGAAAGTGAGGCAGACAAAATTTTCAAATCTAGTCAAATGAGACATAAAAGTTTTCGCGAGTGGCATCGAGAGGCAAAGTCAACACTGCCGTCAGTCACTGGAGGTCCCCCAATATCGAAAGTCGCTGACATCATACAAATTGCGCCTAGTTTGCAGAAAGAGAGTGACCCCAGAAATCTGGAAAAGGCCATCAGAAGACTGAGCTTAGATTCAGAAGAGAAAGATTCGCTGCAAGTCGAACAAAGGAGAAAGTCGTCTGTGAAAGTTGACTACACAAAATTTAGAGAAATTGACAACAGCCCAAAGAAGGAAGAGGATGAAGGTGACGAGGAAGATGAGGAGGACGACGAGGAGGAAGAGGATGATGATGATGATGAGCTTGAAGATGACGACAGTTTTATTGTAGAACTCGGATCAAGTGACGAGGAGGAGAGACAACGTGAAAAGGAGCGGAAACAAGCAGGAATCGATATTAAGGAGAAGGTGAAAACATTGAAGGAATTATCAGATCATTTAACTGTGAAACGGGGCATTCGACAGCAGCTTATTCAAAAAGCTACAGGGCTCGTGTTATTGGATACTGAACGTAAGTAAAAAGTAATAAAACGCATTTGAAAATGACAGATGACATGTCCCAGCTGATCAGTGACCAAACCAAGTTTTGAGTGAATTTATTTTTATTTTTTCAGAAATTCCACTGAAGGAGCACATTCTTTATATGATTGAGGATGTATGCTGAGAGGAAAAAGTTTAATTTTCAAATCAAAATCATTACGTATTGATCAGATATTTAAAAAGTTGTTTAATTACAGGCTGCCAATATTTTGCATGACTCGGTGGAGCACCTAGTAATTTGGGAAAATCACATAAGAGAAATCAACGGCAGTTTTGGAGCAGTGATTGCCAGTTACTTCGTCTGGTTAAGGCAAATGGTCGCACTAGAAATATTCGCCTTCATTGTAACGTAAGTTCTTTCATATTAACTGTCATATTGGTTATTTTATTTTTAAGTTTAAAAAAAGTTATTAATCTCCACCAGTTGTTCGATAATTATCATCCCTCAAATTGTCGACGACATTGAAGACCCTTACTACATATCTACAAAAGACAGTTATCCCTTCAGTCTCAGCGACCTAATCAACGGCGAAGGCTACTTCCACCATTCCTACCTCTACTACACCGGCTACAAAGCAAGAAACGAAGATAGCGGGAACCCCTTTCACAATCCCGCCTTTCGCTTCGTCTTCTGCATGCTCTTCATGTTCTTCGTCCTTACATACTTCATCTTCTCGCGCCTCACAAGATACTACCAAAGTGTCCGCATGGAAAGTAAGGTTTCTGGAGTGGCGCATATGAATCACTTCAAGAGCATCATTTGTGGGTGGGACTACAGTTGCCGGGATCCCAAGTCTGCATTTTACCTCCACCAGACTATTTGCCGGGAACTGTACATTCTCGCAAGAGCTTCAGAACACCAGCACCACGGCGTAGCCACAGTGATCCACGAGATGCAGCACAAGAAACTACTGGCCTATGCTGTCAACCGCCTGGGAATGTTTTGGGGTCCTTGGGCGATCCATATAGTAGGCAATGTACTTATCCTTTTAGCCTGCATCATTCTCGGCATTATCCTCGTTCACCTATGTCAGCTGAAGCTGCTCTACTACGTGGAATGCGTATCACTGCGAGATGATAAGACCTTCAACAAGAATCTGCACCACGAATTCTTGTGTCCAAATGGTAGCCAGTACCTCAGCACTTGGATTCTCTCATTACCCGCATTATTCGCCAGCATGACTACACTCCTGCTTACAAAGTTAATTGTGGTTGTTGGCGACAATGAAACGTGGAACTCTCCAGAGAGGAAAATATACGCGACAATGATTCGCGCTGGTCTCTTCAACTTTACAAATATCGGGGTCTTCTATACCTACTGGATTTCGAAGAAGCCTGTGTTGAAAGAGGAGGGGTATGTGGCAGAAACTATATTTGGGAAGGAGCTTTACCGACTGGTGGTTATCCAAGGTGTAATGGATGTGGTGCTGAATTTCGGTGTCAAGGGGATTTACCACTTGTTGCGGAGGAAACGGAAGGGCTATCAGATGACCGAGTTCCGAACAGAGCACTGCTCCCTGAGTATGTTTTTTATACATTCTGTGTCGAGAATCGGGACTCTTTTTTGTCCACCGTTGAGCATTTTTGTGACGCTGCGCTTGATTCTGGACTTTTACCAGAATAGATATGCGCTGCTGCACTTATCGGCGCGGGGGACTTATTCAGCTCATGCGTCTCAAGTGTATGCGCCGTTTCTTCTTACCTTTTTCATCTTGTGCTATCTCATCACGTCCTTTATGAACGTCTACTATATTACCGAGTAAGTTATGGTTGTGTGTATTGGAAAAGGTTAAAAAGATTACCTATATGAGTTTTGTCAAATTAAATGAATGTGTATTGTGTATCTATTTTGCACAGTACGACTCCCTCCACTTATAATGGACCGTTTGTAACGTACCCTCAATCATACGATCAAGTGCTGGGCCTACTCTTGGAATCTGAAAAAGGAATCAGTTGGCTGAGAACTCTGGCACAACCGGGCTTCCTCGTAATAGCCAATGCAATTTTATTGTGAGTGCTTAACAGTTTTATTTTTTTACTCTAGTTAATTTTTTGTGTATTTAAAAATCTCTAATTGCCCACATATTTGAATAGGGGACTCGTCTATTTTTGTCGTGCATGGGGCCATGCTTACGAGCCGATCATAGATCACCTGAATGAGCACATTGCACAGGAACGCGCTGACAGAGAGCTTCTTCTCAAGGCTATATTTGAAATTGGGAAAGTAACCATCGATCAAATTGCTGGAGACACAAAGCCATCAAAGATGCGTCGGAGCACAGTGCTTCAGGCTGTAAAAACTATAGAGCCTGGTGAAGAAGAGGATGAAGAAAAGCTGGCAGAAGAGAAAGAGCCAGTTGAGAAAAAAGAACAAGAAGGAGCACAAAAAGATATTGCACAAGTGTCCGAAACACGCCCTGAAGACAAGACCCCTCTTCGTCATCCTACCGCAGTTCCCCGACGAAGTACAATTTCTATCGCTTCATCTGTTTACAGTGATGTTTCCAAAATTGAGCAAAAGGTGGACGAAGAAATTGACGAGCTAATTCATGATATCAAACGAGGAAGAGTGGTGGATGTGAATCGGTTATCATTTGTGCTTCCTCCAAAGGATCCTCAAAAGCAACAGCGCCAAAAAACTCCTGGTCACGGGCCTCGACCTTCCGTTGCCCCGACTGCCGTGGCAGTTGATGTTGACAAAGCAGAAGTCGGACGAAAAAGACGTAGAACATCGGTGGCAGCTCTCGATGATAAAGCTATGAGGGATCGTCTCGCGAGAATGGATCGAATAGTACAAAACATTGTTGCAGACAGGAAACAATTGATTAGAGAGAGTCGTAAAACTCTTGGTCAACTTCCAACACCTTCTCCCAGTACCGGCACTGCTGTGAAGAATGTGGTTCCAGCAAAGCCAGCAACTTTGCAGCAGAAGCTTGACACGTTATCAGTGGTGAAAACTGGAGCCCCTGGCATGTCACCGAAAGGAAAACAAGGAAACTTAGTTCGTTCTGCATCAACAAGGGATAGTAGTGCTCGTCCTGCGCAGAGAAAAAGATGACAAATGCGAGGCAACCCGCTACGTTTAGTGTTTTCCATATAATAATTATCTATAAGTAATTAGTAGTTATTTATGATACACCGTAGCGTAGCTCTAAGTGATTAGCAATACACCTTAGCTATTAGCTGCGATTAATGAGAAAACTGTTGATAGATAAGATGAATAAAGATTCCGAAACAATACTAATTATGATTTAAGTTGACATTTTTATTACATATCAAAACGATTTCAGGGTCATGCTTAGTGATAATTACATTTTTTTGCATTTATTTACAGTGATAATAATTTACATTTTGCATGTTATTCTAGCATCTGAAGAACTTTGAAAAAGTATTCCACCTCCATATCCGCATCCTCTTCCAGGTCCGTGCAGTGCACAGCGTTTTCAACTCTGGAATTGCCATATTTTGCGCGTAGGGACTCTGGTCGAAGCTTCTTTGCAAGAATCTTTGGAAAACAAACATTTTTTGGTTCAACTGAAGTCTTGTGTCATTACTTCATGAAGATGGACAATTTTTTATAGATCTTACAGGATCCATTGGACCAGTCAACTCCCTGAACGCTTTCGCTGTTTTGTCACCGCACCCAGAGATCTCCATCACGATACTGGGCCCAATTGCCAGTTCTGCAGTCATTGCGCTGAACTCGGGTAGCACTCCCTTGTAAATCTCGTAGTGCTCCTCAGCATGAGTCCTGTCCAAGTAAAAGAGTTCCATTGCTGATATTTGGAAACCGGCTGTGACAATGTCATGCATAATCTTTCCAGCGCAACCTGCTCCGACAACGAAATGGAAATGATGCATTGCCAGTTCCACTCCACTAATAAAGTAATTTCGTATTTTTATATATCTCTGGATGCCACAGACAAGTAAAATTACCTGCTTTTACTGCATGAGGCTTTATTATGGCAAGAGTGGAACATTTCCCAATCACTGCTACAGGAGCCAGTCGTGGAAGCAGGAGTCGACATTCTGTAAAGAAGAACAAGGAGTCTCTTGTGACACATTCTTCAGACTCTGACACATCCACGCCACAGTGAACAATAGACTGTCCATATAGTGCCCTTAGACTCCATGCATTTTTCAACTTGGCCTTTCCAGGATCCATATCGCCAGCCATGTCCAGCAAACGCTGAATCGAGTTTTCTCCAACGAGGAGGAAAGCAACGACGGGAGCGGAGGTGACGTGAAGAATTAACAGTCTAAATATGAGCATAAAGTTATATGATGCACCAATTTTTCAATTTTAAGCTATTTGAATTCTTTATTCTTTTGAGTAGAAAAACCAGACTTGAAAAATTCTTCGGATGAGTATTGTTGGTAAAATGTATGTGCCATCTCTGGAGTGAACCAAGCCATACGACACCGCAAAATCATGAATTCTCTCTCAAGTGCTTCGTAAATTTGGCCAAGACATTGAACAGCATGGGGGCGGACCAGGAGAAAAGTTTGTTCATTTTTCTTTTCGAGAAATTGTTTAGTGCAACCTGAATCAAAGTTAGTTTTACCATTATACACGGATTTAACTAATTAGGGGCAAAGTTAGAATAAAATCATTGCCAATCTTACTGTCTGCATACTCTACAACTGTCATTTGACGCCCGTAAATATTGATCACGTTCCCAAGTATAAGATTGGGTAAGGTGACAGTGTCCACTCGCAAGCGACGGAGGAAGCGACGCTGGTTGATTAAATCAGTCTGCAAA
>JAQIXW010004996.1:0-10896 GCA_034700685.1 Willowsia buskii | reverse complement strand
ATTTTAAATGTGCAATTTGTGACAAAACATTTTATTTCGAAAATGATCTTACCCGCCATTTGGTTAGGCATACTGGCGAGAAACCTTATAAATGCAGTCACTGCGGGCAGAGATTTCCGCGAGCTTCCTCATTGAAGACCCATCAAGCTAGAATCCACATGGAGAGGAAAGAGCTTTGCAAAATTTGTGGCAAATATTTTTCCACTCAAGCAATTCTCAGGGCTCATCAGAAGGCAACTCATGCAAAGGTCTTTCGCCACAGTTGCTTGTTTTGTGATAAGCCTATCGATAACATCACTGATCTGTATACACATCTAAGAGCACATACGAAAGAGAAGCCCAACTTTTGTCAACTTTGTGGAGCTGAACTTTGTGCAAAATCCGGATTATATGTTCACATGCGCTGGCATACGGGCGAGCGCCCATATGAGTGCTCAGGTTGTCAACGGAGATTTAAGAAAAATTATTCTTTACAAATTCATAAAAGAAACCACCACTGCGCTTAAGGGTAAAAATTACTGATAACTGTATATTTTAATTTCCTATTCCAGTAACGCATTTAATTTTTTGTGATTTTTCTTTCATGATTTTCTTATTTTTCTTATAGAATTTTAAAGGATTCCTTGTGCTTAATCAGCAATTCTGTAATCCAAACATTGGGTAAAATGACAATTAAGTATCTTTCAAATTTTTGACTGTGTTTAAAATTTTGTGATACAAAATATAAAATACACAATATGATTTCACAGATTTTTTCGTGACGATTTCTTTGACCTTCATGATTTCAAATAAGTTTTGTCAACCAAAAGATGGATGTCTAGGAAATGTCTTGTTGGTCGCTGATTGCGAAGAGTAGAAGGAAAATTGGTGGATTATTTGTATTCTAGCATAATATACGAAATATCAAATCTAAATTGCATACTAGTAATTAGCAATTTTTTTCAAGTTGTTAAAATTATAAGCTAAAAAAGTAGCTTCTCTTTGTAATTAATTTAATTACTATCCGCAGTATAAAACTACCTTGTATAAATGTGTATTCCTTAATGCGTTTAAATACTGTAATGAGTTTAGCGTTTAGTTTATCTTATATCAGAAGTCATCTGACCATGTTATTCATGTAATACGTGTTTGGGTAAAATGAAAACAAATATAATTTGTGGTAGTAATGTAAATTGTAAGAATTCCATTATTAGGTATGTCGGCGCTAACTTTTATTCCATATAAAGTAAAAATCCATAAATCTCATGATCATACCACCATTGATTACACTTATTCATACAATATAAACTATAATCTTCGCTTTGCGTTTCGGTCTTGATGCAAACGCTTTAATTAAATGCTGTAAAATGTAAATGCGCATATAATTTTACTAAATTTACTTTAACATTTTGAACAAGTTCAGCAGTAAATCTTTATGTCCAGACCAGACCAACATATGTTTCCTAATGTTTTCTTAGCTCCAAAGAAACAAATTCAGTAACCTTGCGCAAATATTTTGGAAACAGAGACCGATGCCTAGAGACATTTAATTTGCCCAGGTAAAATAAAAATGGTGGTACTGAAATTCCATTTTATTCCAAACTTTAATCTACTTTTACAACCAATTTAGTTACGGTTGGAAGTAAAAACAACCTTGTACAAAATACATCTTTCTATGATCATTTTAACATTTCCATACGTTTACTACTTTATATTGCCTCTCTTACAGGTAAGCTGTACTAAGGCAATTATAAATAATATGCACTTCCTACTAGTTTAGGTTCAGGAAAACTGATGTACGTATACGTATAGTAGTAAATAGTAATGTAAATTGTATGAAGACATGTAAATATTACGTGTGAACAGAAGATTTTGATGTTCCTGCAGTAAAATATGTGCGTAGTAGAAAATGGTTACCATTTTGAATGTTCACTCATGGATACCATAATATTTCTATCTGTAGAATAATTAAATTAAATAGTAAAGTATCTTTTTAAATCTGAGGTATCACCTTCTATCCATTTAGTGTTTAATCTTAAAAATACGAAGTATCCTCTTTAGCCAAAAATGAATCACTCAATACGAAGTATTTGTACTAATTGTACTGTCGAGTTCAATAATAATAATTGAATGAATATAATTAAATCAATGTCATATTTCTCTTAATAAAAGTACAAACAAACGTTGCAATATTTGTGATTAAGTCATTTACTATTGATATAAAATATGCATAGGAATCATTCCTCATATAAAAATCACAAAATATAATGTTACGTGAGGACATACCGCGAAATTTGTGAGTGCAAATGGTTTTGTCCAGTTTTTTATGCGTCAGTAACAAGCCTTATCTATTGTAAATACATCCTTTTTGCTGGAGTTCATACCAATATAAATAAAGTTGCAAGTATATAACCATGGATTATTGCATACGGCACGGAAATATTTTAGAATTTGGAGGGATGCCTTACTAAAAAAAATTAAAATACGAAGAGTTGTCTGAATATTCTAAATATTTTTAAATATTCAGTTGTTAATAATAATTATCTAAGCAATAAAACCAATCTTAGTAGGCAGAAAGCATGAAAAGGTTTTAAAATGCGTTAAATAGGAACTATGTATAAAATAACACGTTTATCTTGAACCCTGAAAAGTAAGCACGTTTACAACACAATCGAAGTTATTATATACACGTACAAATGATTTTAAATATAGATATGAAATATGAAATAAGAGGATTACCGGCATAGAATTTTTTACCCTAACTTAACCATAATGAATACTTATTGATATTCCCCATACACACTACCCATACTTCTGGTTGGGATATATTTTCTCGCACCCAAAAAAATGAAACCAAGCATTATGCACTAAACTAAATATCTACTACAAAACTACCTAAATGATTTTCAGGTATCCATTATGGCTATGCAATGTATGTCTTGATTTTTATGCACAAACACTTCATGCTGAGGATTACGGAAAGCCACTTGTGTTTTGTTTGAGTGCTCTAGAGACATGTACTGGATTGCTCGATAATTGAGCTGTTGAATGTGTGTGAATATATAAAATTAAAAGTTGATGTTGAAAAATCTTTATTTCAATCAGATACATTAAATCTTACAAATCTAACCTGAAAATTTCTCTGGAGTGTTCCAAGCGTCAGTGTTGCAATCGGCAATAGTCAAAATGACACGCGTTTTGATAAGTGGTGTTAAAAAACCACATAATTGTATATTCTGCCGCAAGACTTTTTCCACCAGAAGTAGTGCCAACATACACCTGGCGACACACATCAGAGAGAAACCTTACGAATGCAATATTTGTGGAAAACTATTTATTACAAAAATGGAAACAGTTGTTCATGAAAGAGCGCACACAGGCGGTATGTTCTTCAGCTGTGAAACGTGCGATAAAACATTTGGCACATCGATGGGTTTGCGATCTCACAAATTCAGTCACAACAATAAAACCGACTACGCCTGTGATATCTGCGATAAACCATTTTCAAATCCGGAATACTTGAAACGACATTTAAAGACACATAACAATGAGAAAGCTTATCAGTGTGAACTCTGTAAAAAGCAGTTTAAGCAACAAATACATCTTGTATCTCACATGCAGTCCCACACCGGGGAAAAACCCTTCAAATGCAAATATTGTCACAGGCCATTTTCAAACAGTGGAAACCAAAAGCGTCACGAAAAGACGCACGAAGTACGTGACAAGTCACATGAATGCAACGTTTGCTCCAAAACATTCTCAGACAAGTATGGACTCAAAAAACACATGATGACACATTATGGCTTCAAAAAGTTCAAATGTTCGTTTTGTGAAAAACCGTTTCTCACCAAACCTGAAATGATTCGCCACGAAAGGGTGCATACTGGTGAGCAACCACACAAGTGTGACCAATGTCCAAAGACATTTCGTACTTTGGCAGATCTTAGATTCCATAAGTTTACACATTCCGGGGCGAAACCATACAAATGCGATATTTGCGATTCGGGATTTACCGATACTGGAAATCTGAAATCCCATAAAGCCCGAGTGCATAAAATCGGTCCTCAGAAAATATTTCCGTGTTCTGACTGCCGCAAAGAATTTACAAGCCGAGAGGGGCTAAATCGTCACATAAATGTTACTCATTCAGCAGACCCAAAGCAAGATTATCGGTGTGAAATTTGCGATAAGGCATATTATGCAAAAGGGGAACTATCCTCGCATATTATAACGCATACTGGTAAAAAGCCGTACAAATGCAGCTATTGCGACCAGAGATTTGCGAGAAAACAATCAGTGAAGGTGCACGAAGCTCGAATTTATATGGAGAAAACTGAAGTTTGCAAAACATGCGGAAAGTGCTTCCCAACAAAAAGCGTTCAAAGGGCCCACCATAGGTCTGCACATGAGAGGATCAGGCGCCATAGCTGTCTGTTTTGCGAAATGTCGTTTCAAAAGTTTTCTCACTTGAGATTACACATGCAGAAACATACGAAGGAAAAGTCAGCGTTTTGCAACCTATGTGGAGGCGAGTATCATGCAACCTCGGATTTAAGCAATCATTTGCGTTTGCATACTGGAGAGCGTCCGTTCAGTTGCTTTGAATGCCAAAAGAGGTTCAAGACGCGAGGACAGGCAAAGAAGCATGAGGCTATACATATTCGGAATCAACAATTGATGAAGGAGGTACTTCACTTCTAAAATGAAAAAAGCGAAGGCAAAAATAGATTTTTAGTTAGTGACATCTTTTAATTTTTTGTAAGGTTTAGGACCATATCTCTGAGTTAAAGAATCCATGAATGAAGTCTAAGCAATCGAGTGGATACAACAAAATGTACTTAAATTTCGTGTTAATTGGTAGATAAGCGATGTGTGGGAATGTTTTTTTAACTGGTTTAATCATGATGTAATTGAGTTCAGATTTTTGGTCTCTATATTACAGGTCATTATATTTTTGCAGTACAATGTATGGTAAAATCATCTCTATTATGGCTTATCTTATATGTTTTTAGTTAAAATGGAAATAGAAAATAAATATAACTAGTAATAAAGTTAAAGTACATTCAAATATCTTCGGTTTTAAAGTTTTGGAAGAATTTTAGGACACAGAAATCTTTTTATCTTCAGAATTTATTTTGCAACCCGAAAAGCAATCTTATACGCTTTCGTATACTAACTATTAGATAGTTATGATCGTGGTGTTTATTCAGTTTAATTAAATTTTTCATTCATTCAAGCCTTTCTAATTTAATTGCTTGAATGAATTGGTGGCTTTCATTCTATCTGCCTTTGTTCTTTTGTGTTTTTTTCTTTTGAAGCATATTAAAAATATTTCTAATGATAATAATGAATTTAGCTTATGTAGATTTATTCATATGACGCACTATAACGTCCTATAAGATAACGCACTATTTAATTTACTTTTTAAAAATTTATATGTCGTTGTTGTACAAATTAAATGGCAAATATGACTCCAAGTAAAATGCTACAACATTATCATGTTTTCCTCTACAAAATTCGGAAGATTTGCCGTAATATTCTAAGAATTTCTAAAAATCATGTCTGTTGTGTTCACAAGTTTATAGCCAATCTTAAACTGTTACTACCGTTTTATTAATTTGTTTGTTTCATTTGAACAAAAAATAATTTGGATGTCATATGAGAAACGGGGTCTACAATAAATTTCACAAATAATTTTGTTACAGAATTCACCTTCAAAGGTTTTCCCTGACCTTATTTATGATATCTTAAGAAATAATTACAACAGTCAAACCTTAACCATGTTTTCTCTGTTTTTAAGCAGTGAAGAAAATGTTGCTGTACAGCAAAATGTTATAAATATTGAAACCTCAAAAAGGTGTGGTTGAACAAGATGACTTCGAATTTTAATTAAGGGTAGTTGTTTCTCTTAGTCACTTCAGTTAGATAAGTATTTGAATTGTTTCTAGCGCATAATCACTACATACATATATTAACTCTTTAGTACACGTGTTGGGTAGTATTAAGGCAACATTATGCGAATATTGAAACAGCAAATAAAATATTAGCTACTTAAGTATACATAGTGTAAATAAAATATCATACAATTTTCCTGAAAAACTAACGGATGGAAAACCACCGGACGCTCACCATAAAACTGGAGCTGTTAGGTTCATGAGTTCAAGGTGGAACAAACAAAATTTATGTATGTATTCGAATTACTTTACAAACCAAGGCAAATCCGTAAAGATATTAAGGGCTTAAATAATTAAAACCTCAGATATTGCACCTTGAAAACCAAAAGCAAATAATATATTTAAAGTCAGAAATGATCCTATTTCATGATTTTCTTTCTGTGCTTCTCAAAGCCAATAAAATGTCTCCCAAAATCGCAGGAAGGCTTCTCGAACTAAATCTTGACACTAGGAAGCTTGTAGTTTATGGAGGTCGAAAAACACTTAATGGCTTCCTAGTTCGATCATTTATCAATCTAGTTGCGGTGTTAGTGATTTGGCTTCGCGTCGCAAATTTGCTTGCTTCGAAATCAAAGTCAGTCTCAATGGCAGCCAACTTTTTGATAGCTATTTCTGGTGGTTGTGTGGTAATCATGGAAAGGTATAGGATTCGCAGCAAGAATCCCGAAGAGTTCGTGAGTTTCATTAATGAACTGATGCAACTCGAACAACGATGTACTTCAGGTAAATCTCTGAAGTAAAATTTCATCAATAATTATGGATGCGAGTTTAAGGAAATATTTTAATTCCAAGCAGAACTTGAGATTCCGAAGCCCACCACAAAGGTCCGGCTAGCAAAATTCTTCCTGCAGATTACCTACTACTTAATGATCCTTCTCCCATTTATCGGCGCCTTTGCTTCAATTCTGGTTCCCAATCAGCCCACAAATATAGTCTGGATATTTCTTGGATCTTGTATTAAAACAAGCAACGTCGATACGAAGTTCATGGTAATCCCTCAGTATCTCCTTTCTTTCATTGCCAACTATTTGTTCTGGAGCAATGTCTCAATTGGAGGGATATCTGTTGTAACGGAAATGTTGATTGGTCCACTTTCACTCCAATTCTGTAACTCGGGGATTCAAATGTGAGTAGCAAAAGCTGCTTTTTAAAGTTTGTTTTTAAATAAATTGTTTGCAATGTCATACATTTTGTGTTGGTATGAAAATGGAGGAGTTTGCAAGGAAGTCAAGACAGCAGCAAAACTCATCGGAGTTTACCGAACTAGTAAATATTTGCAGAAGCTTGCAAATACTCGTTGAAGTATGCAACTACAATCTTCGAACACTTTTGTTCATCACACTCGTCAGCGTGGGCGTGTGTGAAATAGGCTCTGCTGTTAATTTATTAGGTGCCATGCCATCCGAAGCTGAGATTTCATTGCCTTTTCAACTGATTCTGGGAACATTTGTATTGGAAACTGGTGGAGTGATCGTTGTAGTGTATGGGTTTGCCGGAGATATAAATGGCGATTCGGAGAAATCTCTTAAAAGAAATATAGCGATCAGTAGAGATATGCCGTGTGAACATCGCGCTTACATTCGGAGATATTTTAGATCTTTGCCCACTTTGAAAATCAGATTTGGCATGTCAAACTTTATTGAAAAGAGGACGCCTCTGATTTTTCAATCGTTCTGTATTGATCGAATTATTGATCTGCTTTTACTTGGCAGGCAAAAGAAATAAACAATTTGTTAATTTAAAGTTATGTTTTTTGTATAGTCAATACTTAAGTCGGAGTTACAATTATCATAAATATTTGTAGCAACGTCTTAAATAAATGTGTAGGAAATCATGTAAATATTAAAAATAGCGTATTCAAATTATTCCTCATGTGCGGAATGCAATTACTTTATGGCATTTACTCCAAATTTTATTATTGTTTAAAATGACAGATTGTTTTCTTCTTCTAAGTCTAAGTCACTGCACATAAATTGTAACAAACATAACAAATAATTTAATAGTAAATACATTTATTGCTGGGAATACCATCTAAGTTCAATCATTCATTGATCAATGTAGTTTAACTTATACAGATAGTAAATTATGTTTATTACGCATGATAATTTTTTAAAATTATCTACATTAAAAAATATGTGAGAGTAGACAAACAAAAATTTAAATCAATCCATTCCACTACTGAAGAAAAATACAGGTCTCTTGGTTATTTACCATCAATAATTTAGATTTTTTCTTGTTTACGGATGCACTTCCAGCTTTTCCACATTCACTTTATATTCCAATGAATTCTCAAATGAGTTCTCACTCGACTCACATGCTTCTCCTATTCCTGCCTTGACATCATGAAAATATCCCCCGACTTCCGGTTCCTCACTTGGCTCAGCTGAGCTCTCAATTTCCGGCGGGTCAACGAGTGGTTCCTCTACCACCGGAAATGAAGGTCCCTCCAAGAAATCAGTTTCTCCTCCACTTTCACTCTCCTTTAACACATTACTTCTAAATGGACACTTAAACTTTTGATGACGTATTAACCCTGCCTCAGTGCTACACTTCTCCCTACACTGGCCATCCCCAAGATCACAAGTCCAAATGTCTTCCGCCCGATCTCTCGGACAAGATTTGTTTTGTTTAGATGTCGTCTCATTCTCTATCTCATGATCATGATGGACTGAAGTTGGAATTTGATGAGATGGGAAATGACGATGGAGTCATGGAGGTTCCCAATAGCCTTATCAATTGCGGGCTCACATAACTGGTTTAACACAAATTGTGGAGGGATGGTTCCTTTAATCTTACGACAATAGAATTTCCTGACTAATTGTAAACAATACAGTAAAACATGACATAGAAGTTCAAAACCTACCTCAGTTAGCCATATTACGAGGGCGAAAATATGTCCAAACAATAACACCATAAAAATTACAAGAAAACCTGACATTCCTGTGTCTACAATTTCCGAGACCCGAGCATGGCTTCCGTTTCGGCTTTTCTCGCTTTCGACACCAAATCGGGATGAAGCCGAGCGTAGATTAGTCAAATGCTGGAGGACAAGTTTATTCCACCAATCAAGAATTCCAGAGCTTTCGACACCTCTCCACCTCCTGGTAACAAAGTCATGAAACCAGCCATATATCTCTAATCCGAGTCTATTTTCTAGAAGAATGTCTTTTCCAATGGATATTTTAGTGTGACCTTGGCTCCGTAACATATTTTCGTATTTCCTTACGTGAGGCTCAAATGTTACTACGGCGACATTATTACATGCGTCTAAAACATGATTAACATATTTCTGTTGTAACATATTCACATTTTCAAAAAAATTTTCTAATGACAACTTTATAAACTTCACAGACTCCCTAACATGTTGTATAGTAGTGCTGATCAATTTTGTGTGCTTGAGAATTTTTTCTATACTTCTAGGATATCCCGTTCTATTTCCATAATTGTGAAGATAAGTTTGCAAATGTACCTCTGATGTGACAGCTAGCACAGATTCATTAAAAGTGATAAGAATATCGTGTGATGTTTGAAATTCGATGTGCTTCAAAACATGAAATTGTTCTGGAAAAATATGTCGACGTATTCCCGCTAACGTGAAGATGCTGTAATTTGACTGGATGAGTTGATCAAAATTTGTAAATGGGACGAATGGTTTGGGTGACACGAGATCATAGACCTTATCATTTTTATATGCATTGCTTATCACAAGCATTCCCATCATCGCAGAAAACGCGACAAGTCTGCTTCGTAAAGTTTTGAAGTGTTTTTCAATGAATGGGTTTGACTGCTCAAGTAGCATTTTTAAAGAAGCCTCGCAAATTTTTCGAAATGTTTGCGGCACATGTTTCTTCGTTTTGTTATCTATTGACCAGAACAATGGCACTAAGATGAACATAGTTAGAATTATGCAGATCCAGACGTAGTCGTCAAAGTTTTCAAGAAGAGCGGAGTACTGTGCTGGTTTTGGTCTAGTGTCACCACAGCTTATAAACCGGAGTTGATTTCGGGGGTACGACATTGTGTAAAATAAAGAGTCATAATCGTACCCAGGAAGTATCCGAAGCCTTAAGAACGGATTAATGAATGCAAAACCTTTCTCCAGATTTGCATTCGGTTCTACCACATATCTCACTAGTGTAATTACCATAAACTTCAATAGTTCGTCAATGGAAGTTTTGTACACGAAACCCGTGAAGTTTTGAAAATATCTCTTTGAAAAATGTTTTTCTGTCATTCCGAACGTTATGGAATGCCGAATTAAAACTATATCCATTCTACTTAAATTCCGTATTTCTGTAAACTTTCTAACGATTGAGTTCATGAAACACAAATCGTTTTCTCGAGGCCCTATTTCTGAATATTGAATTACGAAGCTTCCGTTCCTTGATGAACTTGGAGGCAAAACAAGTATATCATTTGGTCTCCCACTTTGAAACCCATTCAGAACCAAAAGAACTTCTGCTTTGTGAGTTTTAGAGGTCAAGGACACCGTATTCAGGTAGGTTCTAATCCATTTCCATGGCTGCCGTCTTCCCATGACAAGATATCTGAAATAAGCATGGTAGGTTCCAGTATCAGGTTCCTCCGGCGCTGGGTATTCCCATGCATTCAAAACTGCATATAAACCTTCCAATTCGAAAAGACAGTATTTGTTTATATAAGTGGATAGTGTAGGTGGAAACAAATAGACATGCTGCTCGAAGTTCCAGGGTCGGATATATCCCGAAAATTTGAGACGAATCAATTTAGGAGAAAAGAATGGGCGAGGAAGATATCTCTGGTTGCCATTGAATTTTGAGCCTACGATTGAACTTACGTTGTTCCTGAAACTCCAGTTTGGGTTTTCTATTTTTCTTGCTAGTTCGATTGGATAGAAATATCGTTCTTCCCATGTGTAATTTCTTTCGGCGTTGAAGGGGGTTCCTAAAACAGGATAATACCGTCTCAAAAGTATGGGCGTAGA
>JAQIXW010004995.1:0-10897 GCA_034700685.1 Willowsia buskii | reverse complement strand
GTTGTGTTTTCCCCGTCATTTCCAATAGCTGGTTTACAATAACAAGTGGAAAGAGGAGAGATTTATCGAATAGGAAAATATTCTTTTGGAATTTATATTGTTCAAAATCAAGTCTAAAGTTTCTGTCAATGTTACGAAGTTCCCATGTTGTAGGAGCACCTTGCCGAGTTATCAGATGTTTAAATGTGGTTGGATTTAAAATATCAAATTTTGTGTGGTTTGCATATTCGTAAATGTAAATAGGCCGTGGGAGAGAATAAGCACAAATATATGAGTGGTTACATTCAGCAACATTAGTAAGAAGAATGTTTTGGGGATCATTACCAATTTCAGTGTATCTGCAACGAAGCACTCCGGCAGTGTTGAATATATACTCGCTCATTTCATACAGTTCTCTGACGCTTAATAAGTCTAAATGATCGCTTTTTTTGTGAAGATCTTCCAATTTGAGATATATGTAATGAACGTTTATCAATCTTTTGGGAAGATAGACTAAACGAGATATCGCGTGATCCAATGTATAAAACGAAAATATTTCTCTGTTTATTGAAAAATTCCAGGCGGACGGGTTCGTCAATAGAATGACTTCATAGATGCAAGAATCTTGTCGACGCCCACGTATATTTTCCATTACGTATTGCTCGCCATATCCTGATAATGATGAGTTATAGCCTTTCCTATTAAATTTGAATTCGAATTCTGTATTGTTAAGATGGGAATAATATCGACGAGCGATAGTGTAAGTTTTTGGATATTTATGAAAACTGTCCGAAGTTAAACTATCGTGAGAATAGTGGACATTTTGTGAGTAGATGTGGACATGGGAGCAAAAAATACTATCAAATATTTTCCCCACTCCATGAAAATATCCAACTGGCAACTGCACTGTAACGTTTTCGGTTTCGATAACAGTTAACACGTCTTTAAATATAAAGGCTGTGAAGTAAAGTAAGGATTGCATTGTTAATTGTGTTTGAAGTTGTTAAAGAGGAAAGTAGATTTAAAAGATGGCTACCTCAATGTGTGGGTTTGTTCTGACACAATATTCATGTAGAGAAATAAAGTAGGTACATATATAAATAGTTGATATAATGTTTCAATTATTTTAAAACCACGACGTAACAAACAAGTAAGTCGAGAACAGAAATAAAGAGGCAATAAATGTGATGTAAAGGCGGATTTTCTGCCTCGTGTCAAAATTTAGTAGTAAGCATAACCTGAATATATAATAAATTGATTATGTTTCTTATTGGCTAAAAGATTAAAAATGAGGTGGTTTATCACAGCAACCTATTTTAATTTAGTGAATTATTTTCCAAGTAATGTTGCAAATCACTGGTAAGCTGCAACAGCATTAGCAGAATACTAGAGACTAAAGATTCTAGAGAAGATTTTTGATATTTGCTGCTCTCACGTTTTCATCATGTCTCAAAACGAGCAATAACTTTATGCATTGCCTTTACAAATACCTTTTGATTTAAGCGCTAACAAATAACTTAACTAACAAAATACCAATAGTCTCAGTTTTCCCCTTATTCTATTCCCTCGACGGCTGAGAAAAATTGTTCATCACTGTTAATACATTTTGTTTTTGATATTCAAATATTCAAAATAAATAACACGAATTTATTTAGGTACTAGCATATATTATGTTTTTCATATGGCATTAAATTTACAGAAAGTTATTAGAGGTAGCACGCATTATCCTCAATATCAAAGCATTCCAGCTATGTAATCAATTACCTCAATCAATATTTGACAAATATTGTGAGTACATATCATCTAAACAATTTTTCTAAACTTAAAGTACGTTTTTATCAAACAAATTAGATTCTTAATTAAACTATTACTACTTCTCTTCTTAAAGTTTAAAAAAAACTTATATCCTGCTTATAACTTGATTGTAATTTCTTAAATATTTCAAATTTTACAAATAACACGTTCATAAATACGATTTTTTACATTCATATCCGCATTACTCCTTTATAATTGGACAATTATTCATTCTCAGATTGCACATTAGAAAAAAATATTTGTGACTCTTATTCAAACGACACGCGCAAGCAATGGCCATCGCAGACGAAATGTTTGATATTTTCCCAACCCCTCCTTGTCCAAGTCCTCTTTTGTGCCCCGATATTCTCACGATGAATGATCTCCTTTAATTTTGGAAATTGCATCCAAATATTGGAAGCATATAAATCATCTGTCCACCCGACAAAATCTAAGGCTTGCTGCTTATATTTTACTAACAAATCACATTTGTTTCTTTTATCAACCTGAAACGACGCTCCAGTGACCTCCAAAATTTCGAGGGAATTTTTCATCGGCAAAATGAAATCCAAACAAGCCATTTTCGGAAGCCTCAAAGCTAAATTTTTCACCCATGGAAAATTAAGTCTAAGAGTAAAACTTTCTTCCAGAACAACTTTCTCTTTTAAGCTCTCCTCTTGTTTGGGAAATATGATTTCCAAACGTTTTAGCTTATTTCCACACTTCTCCTCCAACACTCTAAATAGCCTTGTCCACTGCAGTCCCTTAACTAGTAATATGTCAAGTCTTAAATCTTCCTGGTTATGATTAAGTACGGTATTTTCAAAACGTGTAAACTCCCGTTCTAAGTTGCACGTTACAAACAGTCTTTTAAGGTTTGGCAATAAAATATTGAGTAAACTATTGTCCTCATGAAACAACGGTTTTTGATCAACTAGCAAAGTAGCGATATGAGAATTTTTTCCAATGATCTCCCTAAAAATTGGAGTGATAAGCCCCCTTGCAACTAGTGAGTGAAGATTACCAAATGTCGGCAATGGATTCAAATTTATGTGAAAATTTAGCTCGCCAAGCGTGCAACCCGCAACACAAAAGTGGTGCTCGATTGACAGCGTTTTTAAATTTGGAAGAAGCTGAAGCACCTCCCTCAACTTTGTGTACCATACAGTCCACGATGGAATATAAGCTCTTACAGATATCCTACAGTTCCAAATATGCTGTCCGTATTTCTGAAGTGGATTTATCACATCGTTTATAAAATTTTCATCTTTTTCACCAAATTCGACGTTAAGTTTTCTTCCCACAAAAGGATTTCTATTGAGGACGCCGTCCCCATTATGAGTTTTGTCAAAATGGCTGCAAACTTTCTGCAGTCTCTGAAATCTTCCTAGTAGACACATGTCTAATAGCTGGTCATACGTTTCTGTAAAACACTTTGTGTTAATCATAATTTCACGGATGTTTTCATACAACATGTCAATCGCGTCACACCATTTGCTGCAGACAAGTCGACAATTTAGAATCGTAGGGAACGGATCACTTTTTTGAAGTTTGTTGAGATTTGTCTCAGGAATTGGTAGTTTCCTTTGGTGATATTTGACGCAAAGTATGTTCCAAACTTTTGGGAACAAAAAGAGAGTTCGTTCATCGTATAGAAGGTCCCGGAAAAAGGGAGAGGTTTTCTTCGACATCGTCCGTTGCCCCTTTTAAAATCTGGGTCCATATCTACGAAAAATGTATATTGTCAAAGACCACGTAATTAGCATATAGCAAATCTGTGAATATATTTATAAATTTTTAGTTTTGTCATTTGTTAGTTTAGTAATAGTTTGTGGTAGTATACCTCATTTGGAAAAATATGCAACAATTTTATGGCGTCTCTCGTAATCCTATCGCCATTATCAGAGGAATTCAAAGACAATTGGTGGTCTTCTTGTGATAATACTTTGATTTTCTTGTGGTTTTCCATTGTCATTTAGTAAATCTCTTGTTGCATAATATTTGGTGCAGATTCAAAACTCGCAAATCTGTAATAAATTAGAACACTTATAGTTAGATTATCAATTGATACCTTTGATTTACTTGTATTCTTGGTGATCTTCTACTATAAAATAAATATTTATATGAATTCAAACTCAAATCGTTTTAATCTTACAAAAGAAAAAACTTTTAACTTTTATTCAAAGTGTGATATTCGAAAAATATTTAAAACCACCTGACAACAACAAAACCTGGGTAATATTTGTGAAGGTGAAGGTATAGGACGGCGAAGAGAGCAAAACTTATTCAGGTTTGAACAAACGAACTATATTGTGAGGAAAATGAGGAAATGAAATATTTAAAAATAGACCAGATTAAGAGTATGTGATGAGGATATGCAACATTTGGATTCAGTGAGTTTTCAATTTTCGTAAGGAATACTATTTAAGCCAATTAGAAGACACGTAGATATCCTTGTTTGCATGAAGAGTCTAGTCTTTTGAATGTGGAAGAAAATAATGTGTGAAGTATTGACAGCTTGCTAAGCCAGCAGTTATCTATTTTTGTGAATATTTTCTTTGAAAGATATTTGATAAGGCACCTATCTAAAATCTACAACCTTTTAGTATGCATATTATTCCATGCATGAGATGAAAAAATGCACCTGGATTGGGAATTTGCATGCAGGTAACAATGTTTTTAAAGGCTTAAGAAATAGGTTCATTTTCTGACTTGTGATCTAGTGATCTAATGACTGAAATCTATGATATGCTATATCACATCATAAAGAAATGTTGTGTAATGGAGGATGCATGGAAAGTATTTTTAGCTTTATGTGGATACTTGATTTTACAAAATCCAAAATTACTTTATTAAACAAAATGTATTTAATATGACAAATATTTATTGAAGTATGTACTGATTATCCTCAATATCATAACATTCCTGCTGTGTAATCAGTTACCTGAATCTATTTTTATAAAACATTTTGAGTACAAAACATCCAAGCAATTTTTCTAAACTAAAAGTACATTTATTCAAGGAATTTCAATTTCTAATTAAACTCTAATAATTAAACATAATTCGCGAAACATATGTAATGTAATAGCTTAAATCATTAAAACATCCTCAAATAGTAATATGAACAACGCGGATTTAAATTGCGCACAAATTTTCCATCGACAACTTAATTATTTGTCCTCAGTTTCAATTAATATGTTGATCCAACTAAAATGTGAATTTGTTCACACAATAATTCCATTTTGATAGTTTTGAGCCACCATTCTATTTCTTCATACTATATTACATTGCATGTTAACTTATTTACAAATAGCCAATAATTAGCAGCTACTACAATAATTAACAACTTTAAAAGTTTACATTGCCTCCACTTACATTTAGGTATTTTGCTTTCTTCATAGCAGTATTACAACCTACACAAGAGTTTTACACAGCTTTAGATTTCAATTTTAATTCTTGCTCCCATTCAATCCTCGTCCAAGACTTTTGAATACTCTGAGCTCTTTCCCTGTGTATAATCCACTTCAATTTTGGAAACATCACCCAAACATTCGAAGCATTCAGGTCACTTTTCCATCCCACAAAGTTGACCTTTTGCTGCTCATATTTCAAACTTAAATCACTTTTCCTTTTTCTATCAATTCCATAAAAAAATTGAGTAACATCCAACGTTTCCAGTGACTCTTTCATCGGCAAAATAAAGTCCAAACATGCGTTTCTTGGAAGATCCAATATTAAATTTTTCACCCACGGAAGATTAAGTCTGAGAGAGGCACTTTCTTCCAGAATCGCTATCTCATCAAAAACTCCCTTCCTTGGAGGCAGTCGGATTTCCAATTTTTTCGCAGTATTTCCGCACTTTTGCTCGAGCACTCTAAAAACACGGCTCCACTCCAGTCCGGAAACGAGTTCTAGTTTCAGCTCCTCCAGGTTCGGAAACAACTGTGCGTTTTCAAAATTCCCGAACATCTGTTCATTCATGCCACTTATCGAAAACATTTTAAGGTTTGGCAGTAAAATATCGAGTAAGTCATTCCCTTCATGATGCACTTGCAGTTGATAAGCATCCAAAATAGTTATGTGCCAATTTCTTTCAATAATTTCCTTAAAAATTGGTGTGAGAAGCCCAGGTGTCTTGATTGACTGCAGACTATTAATTGTTGGTAGTGGATTCAGATTTATTTCGCAAATCAGGAGTAAAACGTCGCCTACACGAACATTGTTAAGAGGGCATCTGCTAGTTGAGGGATTGTAGCGATCGATTGTCAGCGTTTTTAAATTTGGAAGTTCTTCAAGCACACTTCTGAGCATTGTGTAGAACACAGTCCATGATAGATAATAAGGATATACGGTGATATTGGAATGCCAAATATGATGCCCATATTTCCTTAGAGGAATTAACACATCGTCCAAGAAATTTTCACCTCTCTTTCCAAATTCGATGTTGAGTCGTCTTCCCAAAAATGGATTTCTGTTGGATGTCTCATGGGTTCTGTCAAAATGGCTAGTAACTGTTCCTGTTCTACGGCGGCTTCCATATATAAACTGTTTTAGTAGCTGGTCGCGATTTGACAAAAGAAGTTGTTTATCTTCTTGCAGAATTTGAGGGATGTTTTCATAAAACTTGTCAATGGCATCACACCATTTGTGACAGATAAGGCGACATTTTAAGATCTCAGGTAAAGGGTCACTCCCGCAATATCTTTTAGGCACCTTTTCTGATAGAGGTAATCGTCTTTGGTGGTACTTGACGCAAAGAATGTTCCAAACTTTCGGAATGAGAAAGTGAGTTCGTTCATCGAAGAGAAGGTGGCGGAAGTAGGGACATGCGTTGCAGAGGTTTTCCTTGACATCGTCTGTAGCCTCCTCCAAAATCGGGATCCATATCTATAAAAATTGGAAGATGTCGAAGGCCATGTGATTAACATATACCTAATTAGTGAATATTTGTACATATATATTGTATATATATTTGTATATAATTGTATATTTTTGTCAATTGGTAGTTTACTAATAGTTTGTGGTAGTATACCTCCTGAGGAAAAATATGCAACAATTTTATGGCGTCTTTCGTGATCATATCGCCATTATTAGAGGAATCTAAGGACAATTGGTCGTCTTCTTGTGATAATATTTTGATTTTCGTGTTGTTTTCCATTACGAATTAGTAAATCACTCGTTGCTAAATATTTGGTGCAGATTCAAGACTTACAAATCTGTTAATAAATTAGAACACTTAGGTTATTAATTACTACCTTTGATTTACTTGTATTCTTGGTGAACTTCTACTATAAAATAAATATTTATGTTTATTGAGATTCGAATTGTTTGAATCTTTAAAAAGAAAAGACTTTTAATTTTTATCCAACATGAGATTGAAGACTCAAATTGATTCAATTTACAAAGTTTCAGCAAACCGAACAACTATCACGAGTCACGGCTTTTGTCAAAAATTTTATTAAAAGACCACCTTCAAAAAGCATGAAAACCTGTGTAACATTTTGTTAACGTGAAGCTATAGGACGATAAAGCAGAGCAAATATTCAAGTTTGAGCAAACGAACTATATTATGAGAAATGATTTATACAAAAATAGAACAGAATAAGAGTATACAATAAGCCGCTACATTGGGATTCAGAGAGTTTTCAGTTTTCGTAAGGTATACTATTTAAGCCAGCTAGAAAACACATATACTTTTTTGTATGAAGAGTCCAGTCGTTTGAAGAAAAGAAAATGCTAAAAACAATGTGTGAAGAATATAGGGCTTTTGGCAGTAGTTATCCTTATTTTGTAATATTTTCGTTGAGAGAAGCTTTATGTGGTACGTATTTAAATTCTTTTTAGGAAGTATATATAATTTCATGCATGAAGTATGAAGTAAAAATATATGCACCCAAATTAAGAGAGTAAATGCAGGCATCACTGCTTTTCAAAGCTTGTGGAATTTGTTCATTTTTGGACAAGCCAAATCTATTTGTTGACTTTTCACGTAAGACCTATAAATATCTGGCAATTGTGAGTATCAGTATCCTTATATATTTATTAAACATTTCGAGTACATAAAATCCAAGCAATCTTTCAAAACTAAAAGGAGTACATTTTACTCAAGAAATTTCGATTTCTAATTAAATTGTTTTTATTTCTTTCCTAAAATTTTATGCAGCATATATTCTGCTTATAATTTTATTGTAACCTTTTAAATATTTTAAATATTTTAAATAACATGTTGGTAAATACTACTTTTTACATTTATTGCGTGCTACTCCAGTATAGCTTGAGAGGTTTTTTAATTATCAGATTGTACATTGGACAAAACATTTATAGCTCTTATTCAAATTACATGCTCAAGCAATGCCAATCGAAGACAAAGCATTTAATTTCTTTTCCCACTCCTTCCTTTTCCAACTCTTTGCATGTGGTTCGAGACACTCACGATGAATAATCTCCTTCAATTTTGGAAATAGTATCCAAATATTGGACGCATATAAATCATCCGTCCACCCCACAAAATGTACTGTTTGCTGCTTATGCTTAATTAACAAATCACATTTATCAACTTCAAACGACGCCAAAGTGACATCCAAAATTTCCAGGGAATCTTTCATCGGCAAAATGAAATCCAAACAAGCCATTTTTGGAAGCTCCAAAGTTAAATTTTTCACCCACGGAAGATTCAATCTGAGAGTGGCACTTTCTTCATGAATTTCCTTAGCCTTATAATCTTCCTGCTTTCCAGGCAGTCTTATTTCCAACTTTTTCACAGTATTTCCACACTTTTCTTCGAGTGCTCGAAAAACACGCCTCCAGTCGAGTCCATGAACGAATTCTAGATAAAGTTGAAGTTCCTCCAGGTTTGGAAACAACTGTGCGTTTTCAAAATTCTCGAACATCCTTTCATAGGCGAAGCTCATCGAAAATGTTTTAAGGTTTGGAAGTAAAATATTTAATAAATCATTCCCTTCATTATACATTTTTTGCTTTTGGTAAACATCCAAACTAGTTATGTGCGAATTTCTGTTAATAATTTCCTTAAAAATTGGTGGGAGAAGCCTCTGTGTCTTGATAGACTGCAAGCTATTAATTTTTGGGAGTGGATTCAAATTTATTTCGTCATTCAAAAGGTAAACATCACCTGGACGAACATTGTTAAGACGGTTTCTGCTAGTTGAGAAATTGCAGCGATCGATTGACAGGGTTTTTAAATTTGGAATTTCTTCAAGCACTCTCCTGAGCATTGTGTAGACCAAAGTCCATGATAGACCATAAGAATTTATACTGATATTGAAATACCAAATATGCTTTCCGTATTTCCTTAAAGGAATTAACACATCGGTCCAAAAATATCCGCCTGTCGTACCCAATTTGATGTTGAATATTCTTCCCAAAAATGGATTTCTGTTGGATGCCTCATGGGTTTTATCAAAATGTCCGACAACTGTTATTATTCTGCGGTAGCTGCCGCCGTATATAAGCTGGTTTAATAACTGATCCCGTTTGGAAAAAAGAAGTTCTTTATCATCTTGCAGAATTTTAGGAATGTTTTCATAAAACTTGTCAATAGTCTCACACCATTTGTGGCAGATAAGGCGAAATTTTAAAATCTCAGGTAAAGGGTCACTGTCTCCATATCTTTTAGGTTCTGTGTCTGATATAGGCAATTGTCTTTGGTGGTACTTGACGCAAAGAATGTTCCAAACTTTTGGAAACAGAAAGAGAGTTGGCTCATGAAAGAGAAGATTCCTGAAGAAAGAGTACGCGTTGCTGAGGTTTTCTTTGACACTGTCTGTAGCTTCTTCCAAAATCTGGATCCAAATCTAAAGCAAATATTCAAAATCTACATTAAATTCGTATAAAGAATTGCCAGACATTTAGTTATAATAGTGTTAACTAATGGATCCTATTTGCGTACCTCTTCTGGGAATATATTTAACAGCATTATGGTGCCCATCGTAATCCTGTCATCATTATTATGCTCGTCCATGTTGTATTGAGGTAATTCAGTAAGGCACTTGCTATTAACTTTTATATATTTGTATTTACAGCGATGAATTATTTAAACATATTTGGATTTCATATGATCTGATCAGTTGAGATGAATTTTCAAAATTAAATGTTTTACAAACATTAAGCTTGACTTTGATTTAGTCTGACATTAAGGAAAAGCTAACTTTTAAGAACAACCATTCTGGCTAAACAAGTAGTACTTAAACAAATATTTTTAACTCATGGCAAAGCTGCGACGAAAAATTGTGCGTATACAAAAACAATATATGTAAAATAAGGAGAGGGAGGAACGGAGTGCACGGATGACATTTTGATTAAAAGGATTCATACAACTGTCGAGGTTTTTCCATACATTCTCAAAACAGAAGTCAATATGAAATACCTGGAGTTTTTGTAGAAGCAAAAACATGAATGTTTCTTCTCAAAACCTTATTCTGATATTAAGATATTAATAGGTTTTTTGTGAAAAGTAAACTTTAGATTTGGCTTGTCAAAAAAATGAACAAATTCCACAAACCTTGAAAAGCAGTAATGCCTGTATAAACTCTCCTGATTTGGGTGCATACATTTTTCACTTTATGCATGGAATGATATGCCTACCAAAAAGGTTTTACATAGGTACCACATCAAATTTTTCTCAACGAAAATATTACTAAATCTAAGCCCGCCATTACACATTGTTTTTAACATTTTGTACCACATTCAAACGATGGGACTCTTCATGCAAAAAAAGGATACTTGTCTTCTAACTGGCTTAATTAGTATACCTTACGAAAATTGAAAACTCATTTTGAGTAGCGGCTTATTGTATACTTTTATTCTGTTCTATTTTTATATAGTTCATTTCTTCACTCTTCTTTTTATATTCTTCGTTTGTTCAAACTTGAATAATATTTCCTCTATTTTATCGTCCTATAGGTTCACGTTAACAAATGTTACCCAGGTTTCGCTGTTTTTTAAGGTGGTGTTTCAATAAAAATTTTAACAAACGCCGTGACTCGTGATAACTGTTCGGTTCGCTGAAACTGTTTGAATTAAATTTAAAAGGAGTAATCGATCTCATGTTGGACAAAAATCAAAAGTCTTTTCTTTTGTAAGTTAAAAACTATTTGAATCTTAA
>JAQIXW010004994.1:0-10897 GCA_034700685.1 Willowsia buskii | reverse complement strand
CACTTCCGGCATCACACAAACTACCTCACCGATATGCTTAGCCTTCTGGAAGTACTGGAACGCTTGTCGGAGATACAACGCGTCAAACTTTACAAACGGGATGGCGCGAATACTCCCTCGAACCAAATACTCGTTCATTTGGTCTAAAAGGTTTATCCACGTGGGTCTATCTAAAGTAGTCAAATCCACGATCGAGTACTCCACATCCGGTCTGAGAGATTTGACCTCCTCGTTCGTCCAAATCGACAGTTTACTCATCTCAACAAACCGCGCATTTTTCGCACAAACCCGCAACGAAGCTTCCTTCAAACCTGGTCCTGTGATTGAGTTCAACACGATATCCACTCCTCTGCCATTCGTCGCCTTCATGATCTCGTCTTCGAATGAGGTGTCCCGAGAACGAAACACGTGCTCGATCCCAAGACTCTTTAAAAATTTCCTTTTCCTCGTGTTCCCAGCAGTTGTGATGATTTTGGCTCCAATGTGCTTCGCCAATTGAATTGCAGCTAACCCCACACCCCCGGATCCTGTATGGATGAGAACAGTGTCGCCCTCCTTCATTCTCGCCACGTTAACGAGACAATAAACACTAGTTGCAAACACCGCAGGAAGAGTGGCAGCTTCCCAGTAACTCATACTCGGTGGGATTTTCAGCACACTCTCTGCATCCAGTACAAGATGGCTGGGTAGCTGAGTCTCTTTAAAATTTGCTCCAAACACCCTATCCCCAATCTTCAAACCTACGTTACCTCCAACTTTTGTTACAACCCCAGCAAAATCCAACCCGACAGTGTGGAGCTGCTCAAACTCCGCACTCGGTTTCAGAATGGTGAGTAAATCTTTAAAATTCAGGGCAAAGCACTTGACCCCAATTTCCACCTCATTCTCGGAAACATCCTCCTGCTCCGCAGTCTCAAACTCCAAGTCACTGATCATCCGCGTTTTTGGAAGCACCAAGTGATAGCGGTCCGTACTCTGAGGAAAGTTTAGCTGCTCTCTGTCAACCGCCCCGCTACTACGTTTGGAGAATCTCGGCTCATACCTGAGCTTCTCACGGTACGCCACCTGAACCCGTAAACTCTCCCGGGTCATCGCAAGTTCAAAGAGAACCTGATTCGTTCTAGTATCCTCGTCCGAGTCACGCTCCAAATCCAAATACCTCACAAACAAGTCACTATTCTCGTTCTTGAGGGATTTCGCCATTCCAAAGAGAGTGGCCGCAGAAGGATTCCCAACAAGACAGTCTGGAATTGAGACCGTATCTTCAGTAAAAACGTAAAGTTTTGGAGGTCTCGTTGCGCTCAACAAGTGCTGGGCAATGTGGAGAAACGGAAGTGTCAGTTTCTTCTGGTCATTTTCCAATTCATTCATGTCCATTCCCCATCCGTATAATATCGCGTGAATTTTAGGGCTGCTCAGAATTTTCTCAATTTCCCCAGGGTTTTCTGCATATGGTTCAATGCTCACGTTTGACACATTTTGTTCCTGGGATTCGGCACATTTCGTAGGAAATATTTTCGTAACTCTGCTTCCACAAGTGGCCAAAATCGTCGCGACGCTATTCAACGTGTTATTATTCTCCGTTGTGAAAACCAGCCATTCCTTCTGATTATCTTTGTGACCTGAGTAGTTAAAGTTGGAGACGAGCTGTGACGAGTCTTCCAACGCCTCAGCAGTGATACACCCGAAAACGTCAGCATAAGCTTTTACCACGTGAGCCGGTTTAAATCCGGATAGACTCAAAACTTTCCCCCATATTTCCTCCCCAACACAGCAGTGATAAGGACGCCACTCAGGATCCTCCATCCTCCAGTACCCAGATAACAACCCAAACAGAAAAGTGATATCCCTAGAGCCACACAAAGTCTCCGTAAAGCAGAGCGCACCTCGGGGCCTCAGAGTTTGGCGGATGTGCACAAGAGACTCTCGAAGACTCCTCGTCGCATGGATCACATCAGTACACACAACCATATCAAAATAGTTCAAAGGGATCCCCTGTTCAAGTGGACTCTCTTCAATGTTGAAAACCGCAAACCTGATGTTCTGCCGATGCTCTTGGAACTTTTCTTCCGCTTTCTGGAAGAAACTCTGAGAAATGTCGGTATAGTAGTATTCAAACTTTTGCCCCCAAATGTCCTTCAGTATGTTGAGGACACTCTCAGACATTGAACCTGTTCCAGCTCCAACTTCCAGAACTCTGTAGACTCCTTGCTCATCTGTGGAACGGGCATTACCAGCTATTGCTTTCACAATTTCCACAGTTTTTGGAAACAAATCTGGACGGCCGGGATGATTTTGGTAGTAACTGTTAGCAGAGTATTGCTGGTCGGCTTCTTCTGTTGGAAATAGTAACGTTAGCGCAGACTTCTCTCCTGTCAGAATCTGGGCGAGGTGTTTCGAAATGTGTTCGTACACGCTCGTCACTACTGATAGTGCTTCTGTTTTCTTCATTGAACCAAGAAGTGAGTCCAGTTCTTCCTGTGACCAAGCTGGAACACGCGCTACTTTCCAGGATGACGTGTGGTTATCGTGTTCCAAGATCCCTTCCTCTTGGAATATTGTAAAGTAGAAGCGGACAAGTTGTGTGAAGCTTGGAAGGATGCCGTATTTTTCGCAAAATTCTTGAACAGTAAAGGAATCTCCCACTTGAGGGGTCCAGCCGAGATCATGGAGAGCGTTCAGAACGTACAGGTAGATGAGCCGATCTGTGTTTTTCACGTGCGAAGCGTTCTCATCCATAACGGCCGTTAAAGTTAAAGCGTCCAGTTTCTGTTTAAACTCATCAGAGAGTATGGGTCCCAACTGGGGGAGCTCAACGATACCAGTGGAAGGTCCAGGAATGACCTTCCAAGTCTCCTCCCAACTATCCGGAATAGGACTAGTTTGCTGAGCAAGTATCGACTCTACAGTTTTCACGTTCGTTTCCACCAACTCGACATCCTCCATCAGAGCTATAGGGGAGTAGTCACTTGCAACAACGAGACCGTAAGTCTTCTCCCCTTCCCACCACGAGTGAATGTAAACTGTATCTGTGCAAGTTGTAGGAAACAAGCTCAACTGTTCGATTCTCACAGGCACCTTCAGCTTGTTATCTTCATAGTCCATCTTGGTCATAATCCCTACTTGGAACATGGCGTCAAGAATGAGTGGATGGAGCAAATATTTGCTGAAATCTTGAGGTACCCTCATCTCAGCAACGACCTCATCCCGTTTGGAAGCTTCGCATTTCTGGCGCCAGTATTTCGTCAGGCTTTTGAATGACTCGCCAAATCTGAGCCCAACATCGTCCACCCGTTTGTAAAACGCATCAGTGGAGACTTGCTCTGTGGAGTTGATAAGCTCAGCGATTCTCTCGGGTTTCCACATTTTGAGAATATCCTTTGTCGATGGTGACGGGGTAAAGTTGGAGGAGGCGTGGAGCACCCATTTCCCTGACCCTTCTTCAGAATTGTTTTGGTGGAATACTTTGACTCTGTAAGCTTGTTGATCTGAGGATTCAGAGGTGGTTTCCGGTAAATCGACGACTACCTGGACACGGGTGTTCTTGGCTTCCAGTAACTCCAGTGGAGCATCTATTCGTACGTTTGAGACTCTAATCGCTCGTGTTGGTTGTTCCCAAGTGTCAGCAAGACCATTAGCGACACAATAGCCAGCTGATAAGCACATCTCGGTGTACCCAGCTCCAGGAAAAACCATTCTTGGCCCAATGCAATGGTCCTTAAGATAAGGTAGACCCTTGACGCTAATGTCATTTTGAAAAATTCTGAGAGTAGAAGCGTTCGATAATGAATGACCGATAAGAGGATGGATAATGGAAGCATTCGCTCCACTAGACTCCACCCAGAATGACTTCCGGTGGAATGGGTGAAACGGAAGAGAAACCTTTTTCCGCATGTAAGGAGCATCGAATCCCTTCCAGTCTATCTTATACCCGAGTAGGTACAGTTTCCCCAAACTGGTCAGAATCGTTTGCCATTCGTTCGCCCCACGGCGGAGAGATGGGAGGCAGTTGAGAACCACGTCTTCATTGTTCATCACCATAAAACTGGAGAGCACCGGTTGGGGACCGACTTCAAGATAATTTATGCAGGACTCCTGCGCTAACGCTTTACATGCGTCTATGAAGGATACGCGTTCTCTAGTGTGCCTTACCCAGTAATCGGCATTGATCTGGTTACATGGGTCGTCCAAGATTCTCCCCTCCATTCCAGAAACATATCTGCATTTCGAATTTCCCTCCATAAACGTGATCGTTTCTGCAATCTTCCTGTATTCCTCCAGCATAGGATCCATATGTCTTGAATGAAACGCATGCGTAGCCTCCAGTACAATTGCTTTAAATCCTTTGCTTTTGAGATATCCCAAAAGTTCTTGAATTTCTTTAGTACCCCCGGCCACCACAGTTTGGTCCGGATTATTTATAGCAGCAAAGTCCAAATCAACACGCGCTTCCTTCATCGCTTTTTCCACCTGTGACTTGTCAGCTTTAACAACGAGCATACTTCCTCGTGGGAGATTGTCGATCAAACGACTCCTCTCTGCTACGAGCTTCAACGCATCAGCAAAATCCAAGATTTCCGCAGCAACTGCTGCAGCAAACTCTCCCAAGCTGTGTCCCAGAACGTAGTCGGGTGTGATGCCCCACGACTCCCAGAGCTTGAGTAGGCAGTACTCTACACAGAATATAGATGTTTGGCTGAAGATCGTTCTGCTTAGTTCTTTGGATGAAGGTCCGGATCCCCAGAGGACTTGTGGAATTGATATCCCGTACGACTTCCGGAGGTGACGGTCGCATTCGTCAAAGTGGATACGGAACACGGGGCTGGTTTCGTAGAGCGTCTTTGCCATACCCGAGTATTGTGAGCCCTGACCAGTGAATAGGAAGCAGATTTTACCCACTTCACCTCCATCTGCAATTTCCCGTTTCTCAAACTGGCCATCTTGAATGATTTTAAAAGCATTTTCATAATTGCTTGCTACAACGAAAGCACGATGGTTAAAAGCAGCACGACCAGTGTTTGAGGAATAAGCAGCGTCTGCAAAGCTCTCAGAAACATTATTCTGAAACGCTTCCTGATAATTCCTAAGAATATCCTCAAGCGCTTCACCCGTCTTCCCAGCAATCTTCATGATATGCAAGGGTCTCTCCAGTCCCAACGTGAATTTAGGTAGCTCATAGTCTGGAGCTTCCTGGATAATAACGTGACCATCGGTTCCAGTAATCCCAAAAGAGCTCACCCCAGCGATTCTCGGCTCTCCTTCGACCTTCGGCCACGCAATAGGCTCCAGTGGAATTTTCGCGGGGATTATCTCCAGTTGAATCTCCGGATTGAGAGTCTCTAAATTACGATGTTTCGGGATAACCTCATTCTGCATTGCCAAGATTGTTTTCATAATCCCAGTAATTCCTGAGCAGCTCTCAGTATGCCCCACGTTCGTTTTCACTGATCCGATGACCAGCGGACTCTTGCGTTCTTTGGTACCGTAGGCCTTCGCTATAGCTGCGATTTCCATAGGGTCGCCGACTGCAGTTCCGGTTCCATGTGTTTCCACAAATGACACCTGACCCGGATTCACGTTACCATCCTCCAGCGCCAGTTTCATGGCCAATGCTTCACAATGAATCGTCGGTGTGCCTAGGCTTCTGCTGAGTCCCTCTTGGGATACTGCAGATCCTCTTATCATTGCCCAAATGTTATCTCTGTCTCTGAGGGCGTCACTCAGTCGCTTCAGCACTAGTACTCCGCATCCTTCTGCTCGGCCGAATCTGTGAAAATTCAAAATTAATTAATTAAATGTTCTAAAGTTTAATTTTGAAATTTAATTCCAAATTCCACCATACCCATCAGCCTTAGCGTCGAACGTCTTGCACCGCCCATTAGGTGCAATCACATAGTCCATAATGGTGCTCGTAAACGGATGAAGGAGGAGATTGACACCACCCGCCAACGCCAGTGTGGACTCCCCACTCCGAAGACTCTTCACCGCCAAATCAAGCGCCACGACTGCAGAAGAGCACCCACTCTCAGTGGCAATGCTGGGCCCAGTCAACCCCAAAAGAAAAGAGAGCCTTGCAGCAGCAGCTCCAATACTGTTCCCCATATAAGTCCGGAAGAAATCCCTCTCCGTAGACCCCTGAACGATATCCTTATAATCGTTCATCCAACTTCCTGTAAAAATCCCAACGTGACTCCCATACAAACTTAAAGGATCAATCCCACTGTCCTCAAGCGACTCCCACATGACCTCATGAAGCAACCTAGCCTGAGGATCCATGAAAGCAGCTTCCTTCGGACTGACCCCAAAGAACCGAGCGTCAAATTCATCCACAGTGGTGGACAGAAATCCAGCGTTCGTCTTTCTCTCCTGTTGGGACACACGAAGTGAGTGTTCCTTTGTCCAGCGGAAAGCTGGTGGCTCACGGACACCCTCCTCGCCTTGGAACAGGAGATTCCAGAATTCTTTCACGTTGTTTGCTCCGGGATATCGGCAACTCATTCCGATGATGGCGATCGGTTCGTTGTAGTAGATGTCGTTGTTTGTGGTGGAGGGAGATGGGATGGCAAGTCTGGGATCGTGGAGTGGGCCGGCGACGCTTTCGTGGAAGATTTCTAGCCATTTTTCGGTGATGAGCTGGTTGTGAAATTTGAAAATGGTTAACAGTGAGTGGTAATAGTAGGAATGTAGAAAATTAGAGTGAGTTCAAGTACCGTCTCAGGTAGCCCCATGTCAGTGATTGGCAAACATGACAGTTGGCCAACAAAATCATTCGACTTGTGTCCGTCAACAAATTGAATCACTTCTGCATGTGTCCTCTGCCTATTGTGTATAAAATATCAGAATTTAGAGAATTACCACCAGATGAAATAATATTTTTTAAAGAGAAAGTTGGTACAAACAGATATCACTTATTACTTCAAAAGAGACCCACTCTTCAGAGAAAACTTCAAAACGGAGTTCCCTGGAATGTATCCCACTTCCTTTCCATTTTGCTTTGAAATCCAATTCGTCAGATATTTGTCGGAGAAAGCTGCGGGAAAATGAATTTTATTATAAATATCAATCTTAATCATGAGTTTATATGATAATGAGCAGATATTCAAAAAACATCATTACTTTTCCCGTTCATGCGCAAATTTGCAATCAGAAATTCGCAGAGTTCCAAAGAAGGTGTATATAAGTAGCATGACAAATCAATCGAGTCACTTCTTTCCTTCTTCAGAAATTTGAAACTTTTCGTTCCTTCAAACAGCTTGTCTGCGTTCTCCAAAACCTGGAATTGGAACAAAGTTGATTGTGGAACAAAATATGCAAATTGTTTTAAGAATATACTTCTAGATAAAATATATTGACCCTTACCAAACTGTTTGGCGACAAAAATACAATTTTGTCAAACACACGCAAACAGAAAGAGTAGACTTTAGCCTGTTCCTCCTTCGTAATATTTCCCCTTGGAACGAAGCTCTCATCCATCAAGAAGAAAGCGTCAAACGCCTTGCGAAGTGTCACTCTGCAAATGAAATATTTTTAAATGCTTTTGTAATAACGACAAATTTTTTTTAAATGGATTTTCATAAGTACACCTACCGCTTCTCTTTCGAAACGCTCTCAGAAATGACCACTCCGATACGCTTCGTAGTCCTCGTCCTCCTCAAAGACTCGGCAAGAACCAATGCTGGAACGATTGCGTCATCGTCGGTCACACACGTCAGCCACGCCTCACCCCTTTGTACGGCTGTCATGATAAATTTGAAGACTCAATAAATCAGTTTAAAAAAATTTATCTCTTATAATTATGGTCCAATATTCGGAAGTTCACGCTTACCCATTTCGTCTCAATGACCTGGTCAAATATTTTAAAAGCTCAATACGCACGGAAACACAATACACAAATGACTTTTTGACGCCAAAAACCGGAAACCACTTTTTAAAACAGAATAATTTCAAATTTAAGCACAAAGGCACTAAATACAGCAAAAATATTACATGAGCGTCAACCGAAAGCGTTTGTTTGTAGTTTCTTTGTTCACGTTTTCTTAATCCAACCCCAGAGCACTCAACTCAACACATTAACGAAGAAGCACAGACTCCATCAGTCTATCCAGCAAACCTCAGTTTACAGCTTCTATTTATAACATCATCATTTTTGTGCTAAATCGTCATGATTGTTATTTCATACTTGATTGGATTTTTTGATTCCTTCGTGTTATCTAAGATGTTGCGGCCGTTGCGGGATATGCATAATGCATGTATAAATTTTATAGTGGTATTCATGTACAATATTAGGTATTTACACATTTAACGCTAACTTAACAAGATAGCATAGAAAGATGAGAGATATAGGTATTTGTTTTTCATGATTTAGTTTCGTCTTGAGGTTTATTTTTGTTTTCATTGTTTTCGAAGCAGTTTCTTCTTGCAGTTTGTGTGGGAAGACATACTCTCACTGGATACTAATTGATGACCTGAATACCCTGATGCTGTGCTTCTGTGCTAAAAATATAATGCACCTATGCGTGCGCTACTGCTACCTAAAATGGGCAGTCAAAGCAAAAATATCATATTTGTCGGTTAATCTTAAATTACAGGTTTGCGATATAAAAACAATAATGCTTCCACATTTGTGCAAGTGTAATGGCCAGGAATCACACAGCGATCATGAGAACTGACAAGATTATTGTGAGATTGAAACGAGTAAATATGAGGCGTATCGTATGGTGTATGAAGAGGAGAAGAAGAACGGAATATTTAATGTGCGTTTTATTCGCTTTGCAATCAGAAGATAAGCTGGACTTTGTTTGAGTTTAATATAAATGCATAACATGTTGTGGTTGAGCATGATTAAACGCTTTATTTTCAAAGTACTTCTGCTTGTCAAATTGTAAGTAGTGCATACAATATGGCTCAATATGGAAAATAGTATAGTTTTAGGTGCTGCATCGATTCTATTAAGTCTTTACTCCTAGTTAGTGTAAAGATTGCTGCTTTTTTCTTGAGACTATATAGTAAGCTTTTTGTCAACAATGGCAAGATTAAGATCAAGATTATTGTTTGATTTACAAAATAATAACATATTTCAACTTTTAAGTGACAATGAAATATAAATATTTTCATAGCAAAATGAAAATGTTCATTTTATCCTTCATCTAGGCTGTCCCTTTCCAGAACTATTGCGCAATATTCTACCTATATTTTCATGTCATGTAAAAGGTCACCCCTAAATAATTCCGTAGAAGAAAACAATATTCGGGAAAATATAGAATTTTTTGAATTTAAGCATTTTATATGGCTAATGACTGTGATTATTCGTTGATTCGTTTGGCTTGTCGACTGATTAATTACTACGTAGGTATGTATTTAGGATCTAAAATTAAAATTTTAACATAGCTCATGAGGAAAAAAGGAGCGTGTAAATTTAAATACTTTTATAAAACCTTTTTTCCTTACAACGTTTACTATAAAAACCCAAATTAAGATGTATTTAAGTATTTACCGAACATAATATAAAATAATATATAATCCTCTTCAAAAGACAAAAACAGGAAGGAAGAAATGTTTATCGAGGAAAAAACCATCCTCAATAGCATGTTGTTTTTGAAGAATAACAAGCCTATTTTATGCACATGGTTTTTATCGGAAAATCGTGGAAAAGTCTGCGATGCCACGACGCATTTAAATCTTCCATATTATGTCTCAAGTCTTCTGGGTATTACCGGTGATTGGTGGCCGACGTTATACCTTTGGTTCCGGAATTTCCCTACAATAAAAGCAACTACCAAAGCATTCTTTTCACAAGTTTTTGCATCCATTTTTTAAAATTTGGTTTGACTATGACTTTACTTGGGCAATCATCCGATCCATGTATGCATAATTGTCATTTATCATCAGTCATGTCATATTGACTCCCTGGATAATGTTTTCTTAAAAAACATGAAAAACAAATAAGGAAAATGCACATAGGGGTGAAACGAGACTCGTTAGCTTGAATCAAATAATATGATGTAGTTAAATGGCCAACTAGTGTATATATCTTTTGTTCTCAATTCAATTTAAGTTCTCCACAAGTTTTTTTGTGAGATAGTGAGATAGTGCAGCACAAGTTAATGAGCTTTATTTACCGTGATCAAATTATTATGCAAAAATCGAGGAACTCGACATAGAGCCCCCATCTTTGTTTTATTACGTTACAGGAGCACGGAAAGGAAAAAGACTGAGTTTGCATTTTGCAATGCACTAGTCTAATAATAATTGATTGGATCTGCACTCTGCACCAAGTTGATTATAATTATACGCTAGCAGTGTATAGCAGGTAGCAGGTTGTATGTGAAAAACGCATTAATGCTCATATTAAAATACGCATTGTTTTTATTAGCTTATTTTTTCCGTATTTCCACTTTGTCGATTAATCACTAGATTCAAGATTTGAGGCAAATCATCTTTGACGAGATTTTTGAGAGCAGAAATCTCATTACAAGTTTTGACTCTTTGAGATTTTATTGGAATTTTATGTTAACCAGAGAATTGTAGATTCCTTTATCCTAACTTCATAAAGAACAAAAAGACTGTCGATCATATCGTCAATTTACGTTTTAGTAGATTTACATGTTCATCATAACATCAACGTGAGAACTCATTCCAGTCTTTTTGCTCCACATAATCCACATTTATAGTGGTTATTTCTCAGGGATGGGTTTCTTAAAGCTTTAATCAGTAGTATAAACAGAGGATAAAGCAAAAATAAGTGGGATTCACACACTATTTATTTTGCTTTTTAACTTTGTGTTCATAAAGTGAGAAATTTGAGGACTTCCCGCATACAATTTCGAATACGATTATCACTGCGGTATCATGATATAAACTACTTTGACGTACGAAAGAATGTTTTTAGATCTGTGTT
>JAQIXW010004993.1:0-10900 GCA_034700685.1 Willowsia buskii | reverse complement strand
TATTTCCGATGAAAAGGAAAAAATAAATACACCTCACGGAAAACGGCGGCGATTGGAACAAAAGAAGAGCTTATATGATAATTAATAGTATTATAGTAATGCTTTGGGGGATGAGTTAAAAATGCTTGAATGTCCTTGAATTTTCAGCTGCAGCATTTGCTACATTTCGAAAGAGAAAGAATTGAAATGCTTAGTTTTCTTAGATAATTCAAATTTATGCATATTTGCATGTGAGCCTTCACTTACTCATTATAGCAATATTTGTAAGGCTGTTATCCTAGGCTGTTAGTTATTATTCGAAACATAAAACATAACAGAAAACAAATATTAAGGGTCACACTACGAATACGAGATCACACTTTTTTGAAATTCGGATCAAAAATATATTCCATGATCCTAAAGCCTTCGATCTTATATTAAAAATACCACCCTACAGAAACAAACCCAACCTGGTCCGGCTACTAAAATACATATATAAAAGCAATATGTACACAGTATACAATTGTGACAATCGCCGCCGTTTTCTGTGAGGTGTATTTATTTTTTCCTTTTCATCGGAAATAGTGGTCAAACGGCTGGTTGTTTTTCTAAACATGTTTTTATTGCTTGTTCACTTGCGTCTGCCTGCGATGTTGTACGTGTTGCAAACACTTTTTTTTGCTGCAAACTACAAGTATAGTTAGTAACGAATCTGAACATGATGGTGATTATGTGTAGTGAAGCGAGCAAACTGGAGTGTGATGATGAGTTCAATAAGCAAAACTAAGCTCTACTAAGCAGCAATCAAATATACGAGAAAAAAAATCCCATCTCTATCTTACGAAGAGATTTGAGACTGTTTTTAATATTAAAAAAGTGTTCATATTACTACTACTACATTTTACACGGATGAATGCTAAGCAGCTTATTAACACTTTTTTTCTTAACTACATGAAGGAAAGTATTTTCTACCTTTCATCTCTGCCTTCAACAGAAATATGAATATTGGTATGTGTTATCCTTCTTCAGAGAAAGAGCAGAACTTTTCTGGGTTCTCTTATGCTGACTATAACAGTCAGGGGATCACTCGCTTCTTGTTAACATCCCATCATTATGATTATCATCATCATCATCATTTCTCTCACCTTGATACCGCATTAATCATGCATGGAGCTTTGTGCATTGATAGTATAAACCCCTTTTTACTTTCACATAATCATTATCATGACGTTGAGATTGAGACTATCATCTTCATATTATCACCAGCGTAGGATCACAAGTTTGTTGAGAGGTGAGAATCACACAATACAGAGGATTAACATAACACCAGCCAGTAGAAACATTTTTATGCATAAATATTCATAATACAATTATAATAATGATGATATGATAAGATAAAACTAGATTTTAAAAGAAATTGTCGAATGTTCAAAAATGTGTCGGACGGAATAACCTTGAATAATGAGAAAAGAATGTGAAAGGGAACGAAGCATGATGAATCAAATTCCTTTGCACATTTTGTCATTTTTGTCTTCAAATTCAAAACTAACATAATTTTCCAAACGCATTTCTCTGTAAAATTATGAAAATGTTTGAAGAGTAGAGCTCCTTTGCATGCTTGTTTTGTTGAAATAAGCGTCTTGAATAAATATATCAGGTGAAAGTATGTCTACGTGCACGTTTAACGTTTTGTACGAATTTGTAGTTATATTAGCGTTTTGTCTAAATTTATATTTAAAGAATGATCGACTTCCGCTCTAAATTATTCGTCTTTACATGTCATCAGAAAATGCACATTACTAACACATACGGTTTCGCAGTCGATAGTTTTGCTGTACAAAGACTCAAGTCAACAACAAAGAAATGTCAATTAAAGTAAACGCATAAACTTTGTACAAATAATGAACATTTCCTGCCTGGAATATACATAAACAAGCAGAGGTTTAACTTTTTAATAGGCAAATAAAAATGCTACAAACCTGTCGGAAAACTGTAGTTATGCATTCACAATTAAGCTAATAGTGTCGGCAAATTATAAACGAAACGACTATAATTGGGTGTTAACGCCAAAAGAAGTAACCAGAATGGCCAGACTAGACAGTAGAAAAAACTGAGATGTACACAGGTAAGGTCTACAATATTATTATCAAATCAAATAGGCGCCCACGCATACATTACACAAGGATTGACGTTCGTATCATAAAATAAATACCATCTCGTTTTTTACAGATTCGTTTAATTGCGTGGAAATAAAAATTTAAATGATAGGGATTCTGCGGCATGATTTCTAATTATTCTTGCCCGCTGTCTATCAATCCATCACGTTATCTGTAGGTATATAGTATAATTGAAGGGCATCTTTTCACCTTTACTGCTGATGTACCTGAGATGGTAAAGTTGGTACCTCTAGCTCGCATAAGAAAAGTAAACATGCCTCATAAATACCCTGAGAAAGTCGATTCGATACGAAAGGTGAGTTTGCATATAATAAATATACCTAGTTCTACATCTTTAAGGAAACGCACGTCAGGTTTTCCTTGCCTTGATTAACTCATGCCATCATGCCATACACAAGGCGACCAACGACTTTGTTGTAATTTCACTGGGCAGAGCCAAAAGCCTTTTACCAAGCAATGTTCCTTTTTAAGAGAAGAAAAGACGCCAAAAATACGTACATGAACATTATCTTAAAAGCTGACTGATGTACGCGAGTGAGTACTTTACCCAATTTTTTAAACATTTTATTCGAGTTTTTGACGAAAAGTGAGGATGATACGTTTGAGCTGTCCTGAAAACCTATAATCCTTGTTATACGTACACGTACCTGATTACAAGGGATAATGGGAAGTGATGAGAGGTGTGGGGGAGTGGAACGAAGAGCAAGGAGAGATGATTAAGACGTTTCATTCTTTTTTCTCAAGAATCTGGAAAAAAGGTGTTTTTGTCTCAGCCCTCCCCATTCACCTGAGGAACAATACCTAAAAATTTAACAAGTGTGAGCTGCTGACAATGAAAAGGAATGCAATATTGAGAAGAAAATGCTTCTATATATCCTCATAAAATGTATTCCTTATTCTAATACACAAATAAATACCTACATAAAATCACCATCAGGCATATGTGTACGACTTTGGAAGATGATACATCTACACTTCTATAATAAACTATTCAACACTGCTTACAGGGCCGAGCAACATAATCCTTTTGACTTGCTCAACTCTTCATCCCTCATTTCTTTCTTGTTGGCCATCCTACTTCGTGTAAATCCTCATCATCATCATGATCACGACATGAGTAGATTTTTTTTCAAAAAAGAGAAAAATCTCTAACATATTTACACTGTCTTCAGATTGAAAAAGGTAACTGAAACGAACTGTATAGGGAGAAAAAAGTATGAGATACAAGGACGAGTCCGTTCTGTGTTTTATGCTTTCAAGCTTGTGTTCTCCAATATGTGATTATGATGATAAAAAGTGGTGGCGATGATGTGCTTTTGCTGTGTCCCTTGTTGTATTAGCTGTAGGTATCTTTATTAAGTATCAGCAATATATGGTTGGCACCTACCAGTTAGCTAGGACATGATCTCATGATTCTTGTTTTTTAAGCAGAAGAAATTTTTATACCTGTTGAGGAATGTATAAACAATGCTGTGGTGGTGGTGGCGAGTAGAGGAAAAGGTGAGCAAAATGGCTGCTGAGAATTTTTCAGGACAACTTCTCTCTACGTATTTTGTGCATACCAGAAAGTTATTTGCTGGCATATTTAAGACACATCATCATAACGAAAGAGTTGAGTGAGTAGGAGGAGATGTGGATGTATCACCATTATTATAAGCGTTATAAAAAAGATTTGTATGCTTAAATACTTATACATAAAAAGCCACGGCTACTAGAACCGCAGTGAAAATATGTATCTTTTAACATTTTGTTTATTGTTTCTTTTTCAGGTGGACGTAGCGAGCCTTGTGTCAGATACGTCTTCATAATGGACACCCCAATAATACACCATTATGCATTTTGATATGTATCTTTTCAATGTTTGACCATGCTGCTTACATGTACATCGAGCAATTCATCTACATAACAATACCATTAGCATGGAATGAAAATAAAATGTGTGTGCGTTGCTTGTTGTTGGTGATGTCCATTGTTTTGCTGGGAAGAAAAGAGGAAAAACTTTTCTTTCCATATCCCGCGATCTCTAAAAAACAATGGTTGGCTTTCTGCACTTTTTCTCTAGACAAAGCCTGAAACGGATGGATGACAGCAGAGGTATCTCTGTATTAGTAAGGAAGGAACGAGCGAGTAAGAATGGTTATTGGCAGGGTTTGTGCTTATTACAATATAATGTGTACGTATAATAATAAAGCATCAAGTAATTAGGAATAGCAAGCTTATTATGAGTAACCTCCAGCGGCGATACGGCACTATAATGGTGTGGTTTGTGTAGTAGATTTACTTGTTTCGTTAATAATATGAGCCCGACTTCCTCAAATATATACATAATAGGTCTGCATGTCTGCAGGATTTTATGAGTGCTGAATTTTTTAAATGCCATTCCCCATCGGACACTTTGTTTAAATAGATATAATGAAGTGAAATTTTAGTACAGGTGATGTGTGTGTGGTATTCAGGTAATTGGACAGAAAATGAAGGCATGTTAAAAAGCTGACATGGCTGCACTATGCATATTGCTAATAAGCTGAACATTTCATTGCATCTATTCGAACACTGAAACCTGCAAGAATGCTATTGTTGTGACGAGGCGTGCACAATAATAATATTTTAGTAGACATTGCATGCAAACTTGTATGAAAACTTACATTGTTATATTGTCTCCCTCACATCTTGATAGCTAGATGGTTGATTTTCGGCTCTTTCTCCAGGAGACTCCAGCACAAGACAAGCTGGGAGTTGTCCATGAATGAATGAAGGAGGCACACACATGTCAAAGCTAGAGCATGAGCTTTGTTCAAGGGCATTGTTCATAATAACTTGAACGTCTTCATTAGAAGATATTCAGATGATTATAAAGATTCTTCTTTCTCCTTCATAACAGCATCTTCTCTGAGAAAACTTTATGTTGTAAAACGTAAACATTGTTTTAACTACGAACACTCACAATTCAAATCAGCGGCCCTAAAAAGTTCTGTTTTTTTCACATTTAACATGATTTTCAACTTGTGGTAACTTGCATAGAGTTCACTTGAAATGACAATATATGGCCACTCTCTATTCCTTAATGGGATTTAAATGATATACACTCTCATCAGGAAGACGCTCACAAGCAAACACATACACATTTCTTTGCTCCTTTAGAATAAATCATGAGAGTCATGCAGCTTCAATGCTTTTATTTGTGTGCTCATTTGTAAGCATGCTAAATTGAATTTGTACATGAAACACCCTTAAAAGTCGCAAAGACAGCAGGGAGTTCAATTGGATTTTTTTTTAAAAAGCACACTAACTGGATAAAATTGAATTCACTCTTCTGTGACGTCAGAACAGCTTTTTTAATTCCCATAAGAAAGTCAAAGAGACGAATGATGGATTAGGTTTGTGTTGGATTTTTTAGTGCGTTTTGTTTGTACTTGTTCTCCTTTCAAATAATTTGCACTTATCCTTGCGACGAGATTAGATTATCTTCCGGTCTGACATCAGACTTGAGCTTGACAAACTCTTTGGCTACTTCATCGTTATTCCTTTGAGCTAGGATGCGCAAAATGGTCCAGCCAGTTTCATCCATTTGGATTCGCTTTCCAAGCGCCAGCCAGCAAGCGCAGGAGCCCTGTTGCAAAAAAGGAACAAAGAACGCAATTAATAATAATAATAACAGGAGGGAAATAGAAACTTAATAATTTCCTATCTCATGTTTGCATACATGCCGTTAGGGTTATTGTTCTGCAGGTCGTTACTTGGTTTAGGAATGTCTAGTCCAACCATTATTCTTTTCGTAATTATTTATGCAATTCAGTGTAGTGGTCATTATTGCGTGACTTTCTGCCATAAAACATTTTTGTCCTTTCTTATCATTTGTGAGAAATTATACGAAAATGTAAGCAACCAAAAGCAAAACAGAATGCCTTATAATAAGGTATGCCTCGTTACCTTGAGATGATTTATTTGGCAAACAAAGTTTAGAGCAGTAAAAAGGGTCAACTGAAAGATCTTTAAAATGCTGAATATGCCAATGTACTTTTTGTCATTTTTCTTCGACCCCATACTTTTATAATTTTACTAGATATCTTACTGAATCTAAACATTTATACTTAAAATTTTTAATCTGTACAATCATAATGTCTGGTTTTGGATACATATGGGCTCAAACAATCTCATCTCTGAAGACCTTAATCCTCCTACACTGTATATTTCCAAGCCCTGTTCCCTTACAACAAATAATATGAAAGGTAAGCCTCCAGCTTGTGATCAATTTAATCCCACATTAAATCAATTTCCTCCAGAATATCACAATACATACCTCTTCTTTCAAGAAATATAAAATATAGAAGTAAAGTTTAATGTTTTTCTGTATATCGCAAGCTGACAATCAAATTGTGTGCCAACTGCCATTAATATTACTCTTGTAACTTGTCGTAGAGTAAATTGAATGTCAATGTCAACGTCAGAAAACACAAACTAGACATTAATGAAATCCTGCATTTTTTACCTGCCTAGCGTAAATTGTAATACAAAGAGAAGGATTGATATCTCAATACTTCTTTTTACTCACATTCAACTAGCTGTTTATCCTCGTGATACATAAAGCATTTCTTCACAGATCCAAGCTCATTCATATAGCTGATCATTAAACTTATATTTCCATACGTCTACTTAACCATTAAGTCATACCCCATGTTTGAGGAGAGTAATATGCCCCATAAATAAAGCAAACCTAGGGCTTTCTTTTTAAATCTTGATGCCAAGAAGGAAAAAAAAAGTTGTTCAAACCCTTTGACTACTATGTCTCCTTTTGAATGATTTCGAATTTTATCCTCAAAAACTAAGTAACTCATAATTGTACGTCACATTATGCCTTAAAACCTGTTGGCTCCTGTCCTAGGGTATGCATAAAAATTCCCAAACAAAAATAATGCACAGCAGATAAACAGAAGAAAGGTAGAAATGATAATAAATACATCTATAATCATTTTTCAATTACCCCAAACCATGCACAGTATTTTCTCTCCTCCTCACTTTCCTTTGCGCAAGCACAAAAGGAAACTTTGCTCATAAAAAACTTTGAAACTCATTGTGAATGATTAAAAGGATATTCGGATTGCAGCTTAAAATCATGATATGAAGATTATTTCAAACAAAAAGCTTCTTGTTGTTAGCCAGACAGATTTGAAAATCAATGCTACCTATACACCGTGCCAAATCAACACGATCCATTATCCACTAATACCTGGTATTACAAGATAGCAGAACTCCACACCACTACCGAAACCACTTACTTAAGGAATCTTAAAGGAATGCGTTTATTAGCTGACATAAGAAATAGCGTGACATTAAAACTTGTCTACTTAATATTTTGTAATGAGAATCTGTCGTCTCTGGTACAGAGGCTGATGGTAGACAAGTCACTGCAACAGAGTAGCTCCTTTGCATATGAATGAGTCACCTTTTACACAAATCGGATCTTTTATAACTTATCTACCAGAAAATGACAAACTCGTCATGATTCTCACCACTACCGCCTGTCTTACATTATTCATCTTATCTACAAGTTTCCTCCTGCATTCCCAAAGACGATGATAGTAAAAATCCTACTTCTTTTCTGATTCTGAGGTGGTGGTGATTAATCCTTTCTAAGAAGGCTCTTATTGTGTAGTAGCCATTTCAATTAAATTCTGATGTCCTTCTTCCTAATTCAAATTCTATTGTGAGGAGCGCGTTCCCCTATGAGAGATGTGAAAAGTTGCTACAAAAAACTTGTCATCTTTCGCAAAATCAGCAGTCAAAAGAGAACTCAATTAAATATTATACAATCATTATCATTTTACGTATTATCATCAAGTTTAGGCATTTTCTACAAAGTGTCATCGTACGTAGCGATATATCATGAACCTGTAAACTCGTGTAAACCTAAGGTATAATGAAACCTAAACATATGATTTCTGCACATAAGTAAACACGTCCACTTTTAATCATTCCCGTGTTTCGGCAATTACATCTCCTGTCGTGAAAGACATGACTTTCCAGCTTGTAAGAAGTCGTTTAAAGGTAAAAGGATATCTACCTCTAAAGTAAGAGACAAGAAGACAACTTAATCTATTATTGCAACTTGCAACTTACTCCATCCTCCTGAGCCTACTACCACCGTCGTTCCACCAAAAGCAGTTTCCTTCGTAGACAAAGTTTACCATGAATATTGTCACTGACAATGCACACATAAATAAATTGTTGTAAAATATCATCTTTGACCACTGAAAAATATATATTGCTGGTCAAGTTCATTCATTTCTTTATTTGTGTACAGTAATACTGTAGACCAGGAGCAAGAGTGGAGAGATGACCATCTTAAAGATGTCCGCGTGACAATGACTTTGCTGTCCTCTTCATATAACAGCGTAAATTATGCGACAGGTAGAGGCGAGTGACGTAAATGTTACATAGTCTTATTTGAAAGGAAACTACCTACTATATAATTTTCCTTGAGACATTTCTTGAGAGGAAATGATGAAAAATGGACATTTCTCAGGAAAGGGGAAACAAGCGTACATAAGTTGTTAGATATGATAAGATAATTTAATGATGACGTTTTGCTCAAATAGAAAATTTATAGCCTTTTGTGAGTTGATATGGTTGATGAGGTGGTGTGAAGGACGCAAGTTTAAGAGACGGGTTTACACAACTGAAGAAACTTTGGGGCAAACTCAGACGGTCAGCTAAACCTAGAGTGTAGGTAGTTTAGATTGTTTGTGGTAGTGTACCAAAAGAATGCAAACATCTTCGCATTCCTACAGTCATAGTAGATGGTACTAATATTACACTATCTTGAGGAAAGATTTCACAACTGTGCAAATTTTTATACAGAAAACAATAAAAACGTACGGTCTACTGAACTTTTGCCATAAATTTAACCATTAGTGTGAACGGTTCACTTCATCTCGAAGATATTATGGCGGCTTCCTGCGACAATAGCAAAGGATGATAAGACAAAAGCAAAAGAATAAAGATTTCTCCGTTTTTTCTGAAGCCGTCAGCAGCATCCTTGCCACAGACGGAATGCAATCCATTTTAAAAGTGATAACGAATGAGAACAATAAATGTAAACAAGATGAGATGAGAAAGAGAGAGGTACAATTTTATGACACACAATAATATCAGGTATCCCGCCGACCACTATTCACGCAGAAATCCTTTATCCTTTCATTTGTCATAAATGCATGATAACACAAAAATCATTTTTGATTCTGGCTGAAAAAAAGCTAGAGATGCCAAATTCACATTCTGGTAAATTCTTTGATTATATTTTTTATCCTGATTATAAAGACATTTTAACGAATGAGCTTACATAAATTATAAGAGCTACTGTGGTTCACAATTAAAATGTAAATTATATGATGAATCTCAATGTATGGTACAGTATAGTAAATTGCTTTCTTTTGTGTGGTTTTCCATGAAAAAAAGGAAAATGAATTATCTTATCTTCCGACAAACAAAAAGGCGTAATAATTCTCATTCTCAACAACGCTATCAATATATAAAATCCTGTGTAATTAGCTTTCATAAACTTTCTTATTATTATTGCACATACCTGTTCCATGATATCTCGAAGCTGCATGACAGCCACCCCAACCAGTCTGTCTTCACGAGCGAAACAATAATCTTTGACACAAATGTGAAGCTCGTAGCAATCCAGATGCTCCTCGTTCCCGACAATACTGCAATAAAAATAAAATTCATCGAATTAACTTTCAACTTTTATATTCTATAGACAAGTGCGATGAAGACGATAGTCGTTTTAGTCTCTTTTATCGACATTCAACAAATAAAAACACTGCTGTGAATGGCATTTTTGTGAGCTTTTAACTTTGCTTGAAGTAATCAACAAATTTTTTATTATAACATGAATGCATATAAGACATTCCAGTCAAATTTGAGTGCATAAATGCAATGCTTACCAACATGACACGTAATTCTGATAATATTTAAAATGTGCTTGTAAAAAAGGAAAGCTGTTTAATATAATAGGTTTTCAGACAATAATGTGTATTCTGATACACATGATCGACTGTGGCTTTACAGAGAGAATATTAGGTTACGTTAATATTTTATGGTTCGAATGGGATTCCATCCGCAAATCAATAGAAAAGTAAATAGGTAATATGGAAATACTTTTTAATGGAACGATGGTACATTTTTGTAATCACGTCGGGAATGTTCGATTAGATTCAAGAGAGGGAGAGAAGGGAGGGACTAAATAATATCAGTAAAATGAAGACATCAGGCAAAACCAACTTGGACCATCATCCATCAACATCACTTTTCTTTGTAATTAAATTAATTGATTGATCATGCAATAGTAATCATTTCATTCTTAAGGTGGGGAGAAGTGAACTCAAAATTATTGAAGACTTATCAGCTGGAGTCCATCAGTGGGTGTAAGAAAGTAAGAATACTGGTCTTTACCCAGACCAGCAATAATACTTATTATTATGAAACTTGTAGCTTCAGTATTCTCAATAAATTGGGAAATTCTTGTACATTCATGTGATACATGCATAGTTTCATGATAAAAAATGTAACTTTTTGCATACTGAGTTAAAAATAACTACCCGGTAGAGTTTCGATTCAACAAAGAAAAATTAAAAACTGAATTGGCCCGTTCGCGGCTCCTAAGTTTCATCAACTAAACAACAACAGATGAATATAATTATACCCCATTTTTCATAAATTAAATCATCATACAAACGAAA
>JAQIXW010004992.1:0-10900 GCA_034700685.1 Willowsia buskii | reverse complement strand
TGACACAATTTTTCTCATAAATGGAAGAAGATTCCAGCTACCAACTTTTCATAATATTGCCGCTAGCAGGGAATCATCAGATTATCAAACTTGGAAATGGAATGTGAAAGAACAAAAGCTCACCGTTTTTGTTAGAATAGAGAAAAGTATTGATGAATACGGAATTCCAAAAAATGAAGACGGTGGAAAGCTGATGATCCATCTACAAACAAGATATAACACGCACCTTAGAAGTAGCTCGAAAAAAACTTTTTAGGTGGTACATAACTGTTCTTTTATTTCTCTAAAAGGACTTCCAGGAAGATAAATTGAATGAAGTATTCAAAAGAAAATGGTCGCATCTTTCTTTACTACGTATAAACGTATAAACTTTTGCTTTCGGGCTGAGTTTTATTGATTTTTTCTTTGTCAAAGAAAAATGGAATGGTAGTGTGATGGTATTCTCTATTTTTTAAAGGAATCTTGCATATTTTCAACTACTACTTTCTCAATTAACATTTTATGCTACTTGTAGCAATTTCTAAAAAAGGATTTTGAAAATTACATACTTTCCTTTTTTTGCCATCATCATTATTGCAATCATACTTCTTGTCATTTTTGTCTAAGCTTCTTTGCACCATGAAATTCCTCTGTTGATGTACGTGGTCTAGATGGCTTTAGAGGCCTTTTCTTGTTAACCTGTCGCAGCAAAAAAAAGACGGTGATGCCATGATGCATCGTTTTTCTGTTTGCGTCTGTGTTTAAAGCTATTAGTTTTTATAATTATGGCAATGTTATGATATGAGTAAAAGTTGACAAGCTTCCTGTTTCAAATAATTAGTCATCATTAGTAGAATATGTAGTTTATTTTACAAAAATAACTGTATTTCATCTTTCCTTTGCATTGTGTGCGTTTTTGTGACGCACTTGCGAACGTTCTCTTCCGGGATCCAGATTTCATTGAGAAGAACATGGGAACACACATCCGGGGCACAGAATGTGATCAAAGGATTCTCAGCAAGGGACAGTCCTCTGGTGTCGTCTACTCTCCCAATTACCCGTTTCCCTACGTGCCGAAAATTGTTTGTCGGTACTTCATTTATGGGCTTCAAGATCCACAGCATTTGGAGCGGGTCCGGTTGTCCTTTGAGAAATTTGACGTGATTACGAATATCAACAGCGAGGAAGACACGGCAAATCAGTCGGAGCCGAAGAAGTGAGTATAATTGAGTTAGAAGTAACTGCGAGAGAGAGAGTGAGATTTCCCAGGAGGAATGATGTGATAACATTAAAAGTGAATTTTGGTTGACTCTGGCTCTGATATACGGGAAAAGGGGCAAAGAAATATGGCTACAGGTCTGATAATTAATTTAATTTTCCCTTTTTTATTAGATGCGGAGATGGATTCCTGAAAGTTTATTTGAAAGGGCAAGAGGTGATTCAAGCGTATGATAAGGCAGACTATGAATTTTGTGGGAAAGAGGCTCCCCACGACGTGGTCTCTGATGGACCCAGACTTGTTTTGGTTTTCAGCAGTGGTGAAACTGTTGGATCAGGTTTTAAAGGACGTTATCAATTTGAAACAGGTGCGCTATCAAATAATAATATAGAATTTATTAACATATTTTCATAAAATCTCCAAAACTAATAGTTAATAATACCTGGATTTTTTGTGTGTGCAACATTCAGAGTACCGTGTACCTGGCACAGCAGCACCAGACGGCTCATGCCATTTTACCTACTATAGTTCTAGTCGTATGAAGGGTGAGTTCAACTCACCCCGGTTCCCTTCCAACTACCCTTCCATGACCAACTGCACTTACATCTTTTTCCAACAACCCAACGAGCAAGTTCGCATAGTTTTCGACAATTTCAAAATGCGCTCAGATAAATTTAATTATACTGACCGTGGTGCTTATGGGTAAGTGTGCCGGGAAAATAAGTAAATACATAAAAACAAATTAAGCGTACGCTGGTACAATAATGTGATTATTATTTATGTCTCTCTAAAAAAGTGACTTATGTGAAGAAGACTGGGTTGAAGTCTGGAACGTAATCAGCGACGCAGAGGACCGTCTTGTCGGTCGATACTGTGGCTCAACTGCCCCTGGACCAATCGAATCCCGTGAAAAAGCTTCCGCCCTCAAAGTGATACTTCACACAGATGACGAAGGTGTTTCCAGTGGATTTAAAGCCAGATATATTTACTTTACTGCCAAAACAATTTTCGGAGGTAACATTATTTTCTTATCAATGGTCTCCACTGACGTTTGTGATTACTTGTTGTTCATTTTTATAACGATTTTTACAATATTTCTTCAGAGTGTGGACAAAATATTACTCAGGCCCAAAGTGGTGTACTAACTTCTCCAAAATGGCCGCAAAAATACGACGGACCATCGAAAGGAGAAGGGAGTGCAACGTGTAACTGGTACCTATCCGTACGTCCTGGAAGCAGGGTCATGCTCCACTTTCAGAATTTTGCTATTGAAGGAGAGCCAAATGGTGGGCTTCAAAAGTCAAGATATCAAGATATTGCCTTTAATTTATCTAAACTGCTTGATTGATATATACTTTTTTCCGTGATAGGACGAGGCTGTCCCGCTGCAGCAGTACGAATTTGGGTAGACCCTGATGGAGTTCCTGTAGAGCTCTGTGGGGAGTCCTTAGTGGTAGAAAATAGTCAATATGTATCCGCAAGAAACCTTATGCGCGTAACGTAAGAACTCTGGCAATTAAGTATTTATACATTTGAATAGTGATCAACCAGGAAGCAACGACCAACATGGCAGCTAAAAGTTTCATAGAGTCTCATAACATCATCGTTTTGTTTACTCATTTTCTCCAGATTTATCACAGCAGACAAAGCTGTTGGAGCTCCAGGGTTTCGTGCAGTTTGGACTGAAGTACAAGAAAGGATATCCACTTCGACCCCCTGTCATCACTCTTACTTCCGTTGCGAAAAGTCCTTGTTCTGCATCCCAGCAGAGCTTAGATGCGATGGCGTCGACAATTGTGGTACTAACGAAGGCGAAAGTGACATGTCGGACGAAGAACAGTGTAAGTGGGGACGCTTTCATAACACTAGCCCTTTTTTCTCTTTGTTCAAACCGTACTTTGTAAAAATGCACTTTCTTTTTTGCACCATAAAGCGAGCCATAGCTAATATGCACATTGCACATTCCTCAGCACCAAAACTTACTTAAGTATTAGGCTGCCGTTATTTACGCCAATATAAAAAGTATTATTGCATGAAGAATTAATGCACAAAATTGCAAACTGGCACCGCCTGGCATGTAGCAGCACCAGCAGCCGTTGATCATTTAGGGATACACATTATTTGCTGTTGTACTACCCAATTGTCTTTGAACAATATCCATTGGCAAATTTGTACAAAACTGATGAAAGGTAGTTTTTACAACTAATTTATATTTTAAACAAAATATCCACCCAAAATAAATTTTTTGGAATCCATATGCTTCTGTAGTGTCAAATAATAATGCATTCCAAACCTCTGTTAAAATATAAAAGTTCTATAATTTGTATATATTCAACCTTTCAACCTCATTTTTATTTGTACCCAAACTTCAGCGAGACAATCTTTTCCAATATCTTTTGGGGCACTCTAAGAAAGTAAGGAAATGTTAAAAAAAGTTGGTTGGGTCGAAACTTCAGGTTATTCCCCGTTTCTACTACAAACTGTCCTATGAAAAAGTGATGAGCATTGGAAGCCGAGACCCAACCATGAACATAATACATGCACTTTTGGATATTTCGACAAATAACTTTAGATCACATATTAAAGTCTATGAAACAGCACATTCAAATCATATATTCCACCAGCTTAACTTGTTCATTGTGATAAATGTTAATTGGTGTATTTCAGCTATGTAACAATTTATAGGTGAATGTCAATTGTGTGGTAATATAATAATTGTGTGCATACACAACCGAGAATCGTAAATCAAGGCTAGAACTTGCAATATATTAAAATATTATAAACTAAAACGCAATTCAAATCATCTTTAATATTATCTAAATGTTTTAATATTAAATTATTTCGTGCACAATATACTGCGAGTAAAAACACAAATGTCAGCAATGTAATAGCACTGCCATCTTTATTATCGCAATACAGCTGCATCTAAAATATTACTATATAATCGATATCTATATTTATAATAAACATTATATATATATGCATTACGCATTGCATCGCAAAATAATATCTACTAAATAGTTATTAAATGTCGCATTAAGCACAACGCAGCATTTTCAACATAAAAGCTATATATATGAGGCTATAAAGAAAGCGCAGTAAAACATTTAAAGAATGTGCATTGATAACTGTATGATTTGCTCCAATGTATAAAGTAAAAAGGAGAAAAGTTGTATTTTTTCACTATTTTTTCTATATTTACAGGTAACGGTGCGTTTCCATTTTTCTCATCTTCTTCTTGTCGTTGTAGCTGTCTTTTGCTCATCTTGATTCATCTCGTTCATTCGCTCGCTCGTTCTCTCTGATTGATTAATAGTCATTTATGAATGAATGAATGATTTCTGACGATTTTTCAAATTTTCTCTCGCTACCCCTTCAACACCAATCCGTTCGTTGTTCTTTACGGTCTGCTCTCCACCACTCTCTACCCAAAAATTATCTTATGCAACCCCTTCTTCTTCAAGAAATCTTATATATCACACACGTGTTAAATATTACTTATTGTGCACAAACTATATTTCTTCTCTTTTTATCGTCATTTTTAAAAAGTTCCTTAATATATCGTAGTAATGCCGTAATTTTTTAAATACGTTTTTAATAAGTTATATAAAATACACATTGAAGTTTTACGTTTTAAATCTATAAATATATATTCACTAAAGCTGTATCTAATATTGCTAGTTTTCCTCTATCTCTTTCTCTCCTTTATCACATTTATGATTTTGTAAAATAAAATTTTCAATGTTGTCTAAAAGCTAAAAATATATTTTGATTTAAATGCGCAAATAAGTTAGCATGAATAAGTTTTTTCAAATTATATCTTTAGCAGATAAATTAATGTTCTTTTCATTTTGCTGTTGTAATACGTGTATATCCAACCAAACACAATGCATGGACAGGACAATGTTTTGGTTGATTTAGTTCAGCATTCTGATAGGCTGTTTTTGAAAAGAAAATAATATACTTCCAATGGAACAAAATATTTTTTCCATTATTATTATTAAACGTGTTCGATAGTTGATAGTTTTGTTCGTCGGCAATTTTCAGAATTATGGAGTCTATAGTAATCTCACTCCAACCACTCCATATATTATATACTTTATTCAATATGAATTATTCGGTATAACACTCACTGGTTGAATTAAATACAGCGCGGCAACTTAATTAAATGCAAGTATATCTCTTATGTCTATATCTCTTATATACACACTTTTAAAAATAATTTTACGTTCCCCAGCTATATTCACTATATATTTTAAGGCAGCAGCATAAGAAAATCGTTAAAACAGTTTGGTAGCGTTTTATATTCAGCATAAAAAGTACATGTGAATGTTTTTTTTAATTATCAATGAAAAAAGTAACTTTCCCTTCTATTTCAATTTCACCTTCGTCCACATCACATCCTATCGTCATCAATCATCACCAAACAACATGAAACACAAAAATTCTACACATTTAATGATGGTCATGGTCAAAATGGCTACATGGATTACTATTCTTTCTCTCTCTCTCTCGTAGAATACGGTGGTAAGAAAGATTCCTAAAGTTTTCAATAATTAAAAAGTATTTCTCAAAGAAATTGCAACTTGCACTGTTTGCAATATACGAACAATTGTTAGCACAAAAAATTGGATGAATTATGAAAGTAGCATAAAATATATATATTATATAAAGCAGCAGCTGCATTAGTATATGCACGAGTAAAAGTCAATTCGCAGTATTCTTAAAAATAAAATATAAATTATAATAATCAATTAAAGCAACAAAATATCTATATATTTTTTAACAAATACAAAAGATCAAGGACCAGTTTTGTTGCATTTGCACAAAAGAAAACAATCACAAGATTATCACATGGCAAATTTTAAGAAAAAAGCGTGCGTATAATTCTTTAGTTTATACTTAGATATTTTGTATTTTTAAAAATAAAAATTAACACTAATTTTGAAGTGAGTGAATAAGCACATGCCAAAGTAAAAGTAAACCGTAAACGTGCATAAACATAAGAAAATATATATTAAAATACAAATTTTGCAAAATGCGTGCGTGCGTACGTTAAATGTAGTTAGCACAATGAGCATATAAATAATAATACAGTAGCACGATAACTCTAATTGATAATCAAATATATATGCAAATTATGATGATACACTGCAAAAGTTATATTTTATATCGGTATGGTACGGTGTAGTGTTAAAATTGTTGACATGAACAGTAGTTGTATTACAGATTTGATGATATGAAACACAATTCTTAGAAGGATATAAATTATTGGTAAGCTGGTAATACATAGCAGTAAAAGCAGTAGAGTTACTATCTTGTTTGTTCAGCAGATAAAAAAAGAGAAATGTGCAGTAAAACAGGTAAAAAGTATAACTATTTTGTAGAGAAAAAAGTTTAGTCATTTTCTCTGATTTCTCTAATCTGAAGTCTTGATTTTGCCATTTTTGCAAGAATGCATGAAAAATTTTCAAAATTCGCTTGCCTGCTTCTTACTGCTTTCAAGAAAGTACGACATGATGATTGATTCCTATGTTATTGTTTCCGCATGCGTTTTTCAACTTTTACTGTTAAAGCCTGTATAGATTTACAAATATATTAAGTCTAATGAATCTCTATTAACACAATGTAAATCGCTTTTGATTAACCCCAATCCATTATGATACTACAGTACTACAAATTTATTGATTATTGAAAGTTATGATTATGACTTGTGACCTAATGAAAAGTGAAATGTTTTGATTGGAAAGATGAAAAAATAATGCTTTAAAGTGTTGATTATTATTGTGTGATGTATAATTATGATGCAAACTGTAAACAGGTGGTCTCGAGTTTGGTGACATGAACACAGTTATCGCCATTATAGTAGGAGTCGCCGTCTCCCTCTTTTTCATCGTCCTCTTGTGCGCTTGGGGTCAACGGAGGAAACGCCGTCGTCGTCGTCGTCTTCAGCTTCGCCGGCCACCAATCCACGTCTGTGACAACGCCGGGGCGCGGTTTGCGGCTATGGATAGTGTTTGACTATAGGATTCACTGCCCTGTCCCGTACCACAAGAATATGTTTCCTGACAGTTATCCCCCGCTAATTCCATAATCAGTTTAGGTTCTAATAATATTTCAAATATTGAAATTCCCCATCTCCCAATTCATCATCATCATCATCCTCTCCATCATGACGATGATTTACATGAGGATGATGACGATGAGGAGGCAGATGTTGACGATGATGATCCCCCCGTTGATGATTTGTAACGTTTTTTCAACTTTTAAAAAGAATATATAAATTATAAATATTTGGCAGGTTCCAAGTTGTTAAATTTCCCTTTTTGTTCGTTCAGTCCCCTCTCTTGTTATATAACGTTACCGCGTTGTCATTCCCAAATCGAATCCCTTGTTTATCATCATAACACTATATATTCCGTCAATTGATTGAAAACATTCATTTGATGGTTGATTAAGTACACACAAAGTGTACCATTGTACGTTGTTGTGTGTGACATGTCTGTGTAACTTGGGTTGTGGTTTGCTGTTCAGTGTGAAATATTTACATATTTGTGCAAAATATTTGCATCTCAGTACATAAATCATTATATATATTCTCTTAATGAATATTAGTTACACACTATCATTACCTTTTATGGTTAATTACTAATAGTATGCTTAGTTAGTCTGTTGAAGGTGTTAATGATTAGTTGAACTTGTGTATATCCTATCATTACCTACCATAACTAACTTACTCGTGTACCAACCAAAGTTATAATTTTACATTATGATATGATTGTCTTGTGTGCGGGGTGGGGTAGTGGCAGTGAATAAAAACTTTGATAAATAAGCTAAATAAATAAGATTTTTATAATTATAGGGTAAGTAACATAGGTGTAAATTATATATAATTGATACAAGAAAATATCCACGAAAAAAGCAAACGTGAGTAGTATACCCACAGAAAAAAAAACATTGGTTTTTTGGGTATAAATTGGCAATATACTCACATCAATACACGCACATACACGAGCACGTAAGAGCTCCCAAAATGGCAAAAACATTTACCTAAACAATTATTACAAACATATTGTTGATGATGATCAAGTACTGATGTACTCAAACACTCAAAGTTGTTAGTAATAAGAGGTACCTATATTATCACCTCTTAACAAAATTAAGACATGAAAATAGCAAAAAATTGGGGAAGAAGATTGGAGAACAAACAAGCTTTTCTACCTTACAATTACAATTTACCTCAAACGTTGTTGTTTACAAAAATGAAGTTTTTTAAATGTAAAGACGAATATTACGACCAGGAGACAGAATAATCTGAGAAGAAAATACAATACACACACTCACTTTGGCAAGCAAAATTCTAAATGCAATTCAAAAATTGGAAACAAAACAGAAACACAAATTCAAAAACGGTAAAACTAACCACGGTTCTGCGGCTGCGATGTTTAAGAAAAATAATGAATTTATAGGAATTAAAATTCTAAAACATTACACACTGTAATAAAATGAAATTACTCAAGTGTCAAACTAAATAAATTGTTAATACTAAAAAAATATCTGCATGTGAAAACATTTTGAAAAAGTAAAGTAATGAATATAGGGGAAAAACAAAAACATCTGCACACACAAACTAACGATACGTAAATCAATTAATAAATTACATTACTACACAGCAATTAAGTAAATATTAAGCATGTACTTTATTAAATAAGAATTAAAAATGTATTTACTAAATTATAATCTTTTTTAAAAACTGTGACTGTTCGGATAAAATACTGGAACACTGTTGACTGTAGGTGCTAGAGACTATAACTAATTACAATATTACAATTAAACAAATACATAAACATACTACATTATGAGCATTATAATAAATAGTGATTAAACTTGAGTTTTAGAAGGTGTTAGAGAAGCTTGAGATTGAAAGTTTAAATTCCAATGAATAAAAGCGTTGTTGTAGCAGGAGAGACAAACAGATCAAAATCTCGATATTGAAGATTGATTGTAAGCCTTGTGTTTACGTAAATTTTAAAAGCTACAACCACTGCAAAAATTTCTCTAAATTTTTGCGAATGCACGTCTGATGATGACATAATATAAATATGAAATTGCACACAAATATAAAATGAACACTCGATGTCGGCTGCGTCTTGTATAAAAAGTTAGGACTGATTTTCGAAGAAAAAAATACTTTGATGAGGATGACAAGATTTATGTAGTTGTAGGAGGTGCTTTTTCTATTTATAACAATGAAAATATGAAAATGATAAAAATGTACATGTAAATTATACACCAGTTTTAAAACCCCTGTTAGGTTGTGTATGATGACGGCTACTATACACAAGCAAAAGTGTTAGATTTTAAGAAAAAAGGAAATTGTAATAGTGTGCTTGTTGTACATACACATGATGGTTGAATTGTATATACCTACTCTAATGACTAGATACAAAGAATATACAAAATTTGTAAAAAAAATAAGTGGAGGAAGGATTGTGAAGTTGATTTCAACTCAAAATTATTATGATTACATCACAAACAATATGAAATTGATATAATGTTTCCTTTATGCTGCGATGCCATTTTGTTTATTGCTTCCAATCGAAATTCTTAAAATAAAGTATGGAATCTTCAAAAGAGTAGATTTTGTGCCAAAAACAAAACAAATCATTGCTAATTTGGAGCTCTACAAAAATTTATTCTCATAATGAAAATGTTGCATCATCTTTACTTAATTTTCAGATTTGCCAAAAGGAGTCATAATTGTATGGACGGCTGTCATTTTTACTTGATCCACATTCCTCGCCAAAACTTGTACACGTAATTGAAAATTGATGACACTTGACTTGGGAGTTGTTGGATCGTTTGCAAAAATAATAAAGTATCTCACACAAGCATGTACGTATTCAGAAATGCTAGCCAGTAAATATTTCAAGATTGGGAAACTAGTCTTATCAAATTGCCGAAAAGACAAAAGAAACGATGTAAACTGTTGCTGCTGGTGTTGATTGATAATGAATGCAAATTGTCCTTGTGCGACATTGTTGGCAACTACTATTGATATGTGATGAGGACAGACTGAAGAAAAGAGATTTATAGTTATTTTTGTTTGGTTCTTCGTCCATCCAAAATCTAAATGCCTACTGATGTTGCGAATTAAGTTAGGTGGTTAATAGACAGATTATTTGTAGGTATCCGACTGCAATATTTATGAAATCATTAATGAAGTGTGCAAGGTAAGGGAATTTGTTTTCCAGTAGCAAAATAGTGATCAATTACAATAAAATATCCTCAATTACATGCTACAAACATACATACATACAACATGCAAGTGTAATAGAAAAGTAGCAACTACATGTTTATGCCTACTTAACTGAATTTTCAAACGCTAGGATAACAGTTAGAAAATTGAAAATGGTTTGTCTTCTGCCATGCTGACAAGAAGAAAAAAGAGACAAGCATGATAAATCAATCAACAACAACTATTGTTGTCTGAGGACAAAACAAAACTGGTAGTGTAGCCTGGCATGGTCAATCTTTACACACAACGACACAACTTACTAAATGAGTCATGAGTAAGTTTGATTAGATAATTGGACTAGTAAAACGTGCAGTCAGACGTATAATTACATTTTCATCTTTAGATGCAATCCGATCAACAGAAGCTCTTTAAATAATGTCAGACGGAATATGTAATATTTTAAA
>JAQIXW010004991.1:0-10902 GCA_034700685.1 Willowsia buskii | reverse complement strand
GTGGAATTAGGGGGTGGTGGACCCCGGGGGTGGTGCCTTTTAGTAACTCCCTGTACAGCAAAGGTTACAATCTGAATAGCACAGTCGACTTCAATGTTTGGATAGCTTCCTTTACAGAATCAAGTTGGACACTGCTTGCGTTATGCAGGATTATTTGCGCAGCTTTAAAAACTATGATAAACGGCAAAGTAAATATTATGGCACTTGTTAATTCAATTTTTCTTGTGAAAACAAACGGAATTTGGAAGCTCCATTTGGTACTGAATAGCTTTTTTAAATTTCGACCTAGCAAAACCATCCAAAATTTCTAAATTTTGTGAAAATTATATGGTGATCTTCACTAGAGAAGGCCTATGCACAAACTTGCAGGTTCATACGATCAAATTTGTGGAAGTTATGAGCAATTTTTGTTTAAAAAGTGTGTGTGTGCGCGATGGTAGATTTTGTGCGCAGTGATACTTAATTGAATATCTACAAGAGAAATCTTATGTTCAAATATAATGTTTACTTAAGTTTAGTGTTTGGTTAGGAAGGGCATAAAATTTAAAAACTGGAAGATAGAATTTATCCACTTTATAAGCTGGTGGATGCTTTTAAATGTAGTAACATGCCATGATAATAGCATAAAAAATTACATTTGAAAGAACAAGACTACCTCTGAATTACATCAAATTCAGAGGTAGTCTTGGTAGGTTTTCCTTTCACAATTGCTCGAGTCTCCATCATCATCAAACCATCTGTCCTCACCGCTTTCTCTGGCCAACGCAAAGTAATCGTGTAAAAAGAAAGGGCTACAAGTAGTGTGACAAATGTAAAAGTCCAAACAGGCTGCTGGAAGTTTGAATGAAGTATTGCCAGTGATGATGAAACTGGTTTGGTGTCACACTAACTGCCACATAACATAAATCATTCGATTCTGCAAAATATTTACTGACAAATTGAACAATAAATTAGGAAAGTTCTTAAAATCTCTAAACTCTTGCATAGAATTTATATATGTACCACTGAGACGGATGTGAGCTATTTATTTGCTTATTTTTCAAATTGGTTGGTGGAGCTTTGTAAGTTTAAATTATTAGATTTAAGCTGGACGGTTTAAGATTGTGCAACAGCTGAAATCAGTTATCATGTTATGTAAGGTTTAAATAAACCTGTGAATGATTTTATATTACATAAACAGTAAAATTACAATTAGAACTACTAATATTTTGAATTGGGCATTATTGAATTTTATAAATGATTAGAAAATTAGTAAATTTTTACAAAAATGAATACAAAAAGCTTTAAGGAAACAGGACATCACATTTTGCATATTGCATATTGCCCCTTAAGCATCAAGCCATTTTTTATTCCCAAAATATATCAACTTTAGTATCCAACACGACAATAACATTAAGTTGCCTTAAATTAAAATTAATAATACGATTGCAAAGCTTGCCATTGTAGCTGGATTTACTTCTTTTTACTTTACCCATTAAATTACCATTACCCCAAGTACCCATTAAAACTAAGTTCCAGGTTCTTTCTGAAAAAGATTGCACCTTTGCTAAATGTACAGAAACAAATTTGTTCCATCGTTCGATAAATCCATAAGATTCAAAGCCCCTTCGCAATAAATTTGGGAATACACCCAAAAATTACAAATCCTATCTTATTATCAATTAATGCTTTCATTCCCACTGATATTTTTGCCAGCCCGGATTTTTTGAAAATTACTTCATATTCCCACACTTGTGGCTCATAAACAATAACAGCCGTTTTGTAACATTTTTGTAGCAACTTTAACGACTCTTGTCTTTGGACGGATTCTTATTGATAAAGAAAGTTCTTCCATGACGTAACTGGTAACAAGTCTAAGATGTGCTGTAAAGATACTTCCATCAATAAAAAATATTTTTCCCTTTTCCTTTATATGTGTCCTTTCCGAGCAGCTTTTTTCCATGATAATAAATGCATCCAGTTTTGGAATCATAATTGCTCAACTTCTTGAAGAATTTGTGGTCCATTGTTTCGATAAAAGCAAAGACAGTTACAAGTGAAGTGCAGTTCTCGCAGTTGCAACAATTGCCCAATTTACTGCATTTCATGGTATGTGAATTTGGCTTTAGTGTCCCTCTGATCATAATTGCTGTCAAAATACTGATTATGGTTGTAAACTGTTATCGTAGTTTTAGGAGTCGAGCAGCTTTTCTCCATGATAATAAATGCATCCAGTTTTGGAATCATAATAAAAAAATTTGGCCTGGAAACAGCGTAGTACTACCGGCTTGGATTATCGACACATCCGACGTCATGAGAAGTAACAGCAGAGAGTCCAAATAGTTTTTGTGCGACTTTATTTACAAAACATGACGATATGACTTTCTAAAAGAAGCTGATGACTGCTGGGCAAGTCAAATGTTGATAGTTGAGCTTTGCAAACTACACAGCATTTCATATTCCAATCGTAATTACGATTTTAAATCATAATCTAATTCTCGCTATCAGAGAGAAGGAGATTTAGTCACGGCAGGAAAACATATTTCTGCTCTGTACTTACAGCATATCACAGGATCCGTCGGGTACTACTGCGTTTAGAGCGACTCGTACGATCTGAAAAGAACAATTGACTATAATGTTTGGTAAGAACCTTTTTCAGTGTCAAGTTGGACGCTGCTGGCAATTTGTTGGACTAGCTGAGCGGCTTTGGTAACCGTAATGAACGGGAAAATAAATGTGAAGGCATTTTTGCAGTCATATTTTCTTGTGACATTTAATCGAAAAGAGAAGTGGACCATTTATTGGCATTATGTATTGGCAGTTAGAACTAACTTTTTCTTTACGTTTTACGGATCAAATATTTCAGGCATGGTGACTGTGAAAGATAAGAAAGGGCCGTTTGGTACAATGAATGAGTTTTTTGAAAATGGATTTACACACGGATTGCTGTATTCATGCGGCTACACCAATGTAGCAGAAATGTGTGGAGATGGAAACACGACTAAATTGGAGGACTGGGTACCAAAAAAAATCGTCTTGGAATAAAATTGCTACATGGACAAATTATCATTTACCAATATATCGAAGCATAGCGAAAAAATATAAAATTGAGAGTTTTCATGTGCTAGAGGAAGTGGACACAAAGCCGTATTTCTTTGTAGTACACACGGTGAATCGACGCTGGATGATTCAAACAAGTGAGCGTCCACGCGAGTCAGGATTGCATGATTGGTGGAAGGAGCTTGCTCAATATGCTCTTGCAAACCGGAAACGCGAGACATATATTGATACAGAGGAAAATATGCGGGTTCCTGTTTTGATCAACTTAAGAAGAATTTCAGCCTTGATGATTGGTTGGAAATTAATTTGCATTCTGGCAATGCGGAAATGATTATGGAGGAGAAACTTACTGTAGGTTGCGTTATGTATTATTTTAGAGAAATGCTATCTGCTGTGTGGTTGTTCAAGGAAAGAATCGATAATTTTTTGTACGCTAGGTGTTTATACGGTGGTAAATATGCAGTGAATAATTTGCACTGACAATAATGTGATGGCAAAATGCACATAAACGATTTGGCCTCCCATTCGGTTATTCGTAAAAATAAAAATAAGACATAAATATTTCAAAGAATTTTAATTCAAAACGTTTTTTATCCTCAATTATAGTTTTCGTTACCACTAAAACATGCTGTTAATTTTTTAAGTTTCAAATCTTTGATCGACTGTCACAAAACAGATAAAACATAATCGTTTAAGAAGAGTTTTTTATTTTTGCTTACAGCATTTTGTTTCGAAGCTTCATTGATATATCAGAAAATAATTTGAACTCACAAAATTTTAACTATATACATGTAAAATTGTTTTTAAATCACTATATTAACTTGCAATCATGAATAAAACTCATGCTTGTTCCTTTGGTTTGAATCAAAACTTAATTGTAAATGTATTCAAGAAAATACAGTACAGCATTTGTATTTCCATATATTTCAAGCATTACCTACAGACAGTTCAGGCGCTAAATTCCGGAAATGGCAAAAACCCTGGGGTTTATAGTAGAATCCAAAAGCCCGGGTTTTAAGAATTTAGCATGCTTATATATGGGGAGCTACTTTTAGCGGTTTTGCATTGCATGTTAAATTTGATGCTATCAATTAACCCCATAAAACCCAGTAACAACGAGTTGGTGACTTATTTAAAAGATGCTTACTAGATTTACTAGGTGCCTGCGTGAATCTAACAATATAGTTTTGTAGTGACGCGACATCCTCAATGAATGTTAAATGCCATGCCTGCCAACCACGGTTACTACAAAATTCTAAACCTATAATGCACACTTACCAAGATATTCTTTTAAAAAACAAAATTCAATTTTAGCAGGCTTCGATTTTTTCCTGAGTACTAAATCACATCGGATTCTAGTTCCTAACAGTATGCTTGTGAATGTAATGCCGTTTAATAAGAAGCAAAGCAATACCTGAATTCATGTTTGGTATACTAAATGTATGTACGAATGTGTACATTGGTAAAACTGACATAAGATCGTATTACGATATAAGACATCAAAAGTATTAAAAAATTGTACTTCTAGATTGTTTTGTTGCCTATGGCTTTAATATATTGATTGTGGGTATAATGTACAAGAAAATACATGTATAAGAACAAACACCTTCGAATTTCTGAAAAGTGCTTTGTTGAATCTAAAACGATGTGATTTATTGTTTGCATCATTAACAATAAAAACATATTTTAAATTTACAGAAAGAATGCAGACTTATGCACGTAAAGGGACTTCTTAACATTAAATTTACGGAATTCAAACAAAATGAACAACTCTTATGAAGCAATATACTAACCGAATCGGGTATGATAAGTGCTTTCCAGTAAAGTCTTCAATCACTTAAAAAAGATTTAAATTTTGCTGTATAATCTGTCATTAAAAAGCTCGCGTACGAATTTTAGATAGATAGTAAGATAAAATTATGTTTTTACAGAGTTAAGTAAGATACACTTCTTTAGTAAGATCGCTATTTATTATTTTTTGAACAATTGTAAAGCTAAAAAATTCATTTATTATTGCACATAGGCAGATAAAGAAGTTGTCATGTTATTGTCGCATTAAAAAATAGCCAAGCCAATAGAGTGAAAATAAGCATAACTAATGCACGTGCTAACTGACATAAAACAACATGCTTGTAAAAAAGCTTTCTATGAAACTGAACCAGATGAATACCCGTCGAGCTTTACGGGTTCAGCTTAGCTTACTCTCCCAAGTAAACTAAAAGGAAGTAAACTGACAAAAAAAACTTTTGTCAACATTCTATGAAAAACTTTAATTCTCGCATTCGCGGGTAACTTAGATTAGAAAGCTGTATTACATACTGTGATCGTCTATTTAAAGATTTTCATATTCTGACGCATTTTTAGTACAAGACCCCAATGTTTGCTGTTGGAGTCAATTTTGTTATTAAAAATAATTAAGCACGATTTTCTCATCTGGCTCAGCAATTTTCATCGTAAATATTCAAATATTACATTCGTCCTATAAACTACAAAAGCTCAAGATCCTACCGAAAACCTTAATTCCTTGATGTACTTTGAAACCTTGAATAGAAAGATGCGTAACACATTTTGATCTTGACATGCATATATGTCAGTTTTATGACTTGTAGTCATAATTCCAAAGGAATATTTCCCATTGTAGTTTACTTTCATCATAGCACACGAGTTTGCCTTTCGGTTGATAAGTTTATATCATGCAAGTTCATTTTTTTGGGTGCGTCTAATAAACTTGTGCGTGTACAGTATGGGAGTTCCGAAATTTCAGTCTTTACTGTTGCATTGTTTTTGTGTGGTTTCTCCAGCGACTAATATTATTTTTGTAACCAAAGTTTTGAAAACTTGCTTTTTTAAATACACAAGAGTCTTTACATATATACAACATAAAGTAAAGTAAAGTTCCGATGCTCTACCACATTTATATATGATGATAAGTATATGAACAACAACTAGAATGAAATCTAAAATAGAATGCCTATTACGTAGCCACAGAGTGATGTTTTTGTGTCGACTGTCACGAGAAAATACGTCGCATACACTTAGAATCTATTTTAAAGCTGCTCCAAATAAATAACATTGCCTTTGCATTGGAGCAATGATCCACGCAGGATTTCATTTCACATTGTTCCGCATTTATAAACAATACGAGTTATTCTTCGATATTTAAAATTCTGAGACGTAAAATGAGTGTTAACAGCGCAGTAATACATTTTATTATGATTTTTAGTTACTTTGCCTGTTCAACTAGCCCCTTAGACTTGGAATCAATGTTGAAACAAGTCGACTCGACATTTTCGACATCTTACATTTTCCATGGACTAGAAATAATTCAAGAACAGATTTCGTATCCTTGCCCTTTAGAAAATACACAATTAACTTTTAATGAATCCTACAAAAGCATAATATCTCCTTCCAAATACAAATACACAACTCAGACTACACCCGTGATTATTTTACCAGTCAAAATCTGCTCCCTTGAATCCCCACTTTCAAACAATGCAGTAACCGCCACGAAAACTCTAATGACCAGCCCTGATACATTAGTACTGCTTGTTTATGATTTCAATAAAAACACGTTAGAAAACTCACGTTTGGAATTAGAAACTCTACAGTGTCGAGAGAATAAGTTTCAATTTTTGGAGGACAAAATTGACGACAATTTCTGCAGAAGTCAATCAAATTAATTAAAATCAATCATTAATAGATTATCATTCAAATAGATATTGCTTCAATGGGAGCACGATTTAGGAAATAGAAACCACTTTGCTCAGTTTTGTAATAGTCGAATTCATGTTTTTAGAAAAAAATCTGGAACTCAAAATATCAACAAGATTTCAGTATCAATTAATTTTTCCATTGTCACTGATATTCTAAACAATGAGAACTGCTCTAAATCCAAACACTTAATATTTCAATTTCCGTTAACAATTAGATTTTCAGATTTTTTAAAAGCCGCTCTCTTGCTTTTATGTATCCTCTTGCTGAGTGAAAGTTAAATTTCATTTTAAAGGATATTATAAATGAAATATTTTGCCGGTCGTATTCTTCTGCAGTCACCTTTTTATTTACTTGTTATTTACTTTTTTTACAAATAAAAGCTGCAGCAAGTTTCATTTCGTGTTATATATAAAAATGATATGGTGGAAGTGCTTAAGCACTACATAAGCACTACATACATAAGCGTCAACCCATACAACAGCATACTCGTAATAATAGCCAATAGACATTTCCTCATACCAGAAATATTTTTGTAAACTTATTAACAAACTAGCTGAGAACCCGACGACATCAAAGTGTTCCAGTACATTTTTCCAAAATGCACACTTAAACGATAAACACAAGAAACTACAAAAACTCGTACTTATATCAAAAACCTTAATTTCGGTATAAGCTTCGAAACTTTGAATAGAAAGCCGCGTTACATATTTTGATCTGAAGGATCACATTTGTTAGTTTTGTGCACAAAGTAATTTACAAATATATTCCAACATTATTATACATGATGATGGAGACATGAGCAACAAGTAGATAGATATTTAAAATAGAATATCTGTTCCGTAAATACAGGACCATGTTTTTATGTCAACTGCCACGAGGAAATACGTTGCATAAACTGAGAATCTATTTTCGAGTTGCTCCAGATAGAAAACATTGTCCTGAGAAGAGCAATGATCCACGCAATAGTTCATTTCACATTGTTCCGCATTTATTGAAGCCTCGTGTATTACTTTGATGTTTGAAATTCTGAGACACAAAATGGGTTTAAACTGTCTAATGATGCATTTTATAACAATTTTCTGTTGTATTGTTTGCTCAACTTGCCTCTTAGACTTGGAATCAGTATTGAAACAAGTCGAATCGACCATTTCATCAACTTACATTTTTCATGGATTAGAAAAAATTCAAGAACATATTTTGTATCCTAGTCTTTTAGTACATACACAATTAACTTTCAATGAATCATACAAAAGCGAAATTTCTGTTCCCATAAATAAATACGCGACACAGACGACACCAGTTATTATTCTGAAAGTTAAAAATAGCTTAATTCAATCTCCAGTTTAAAAAAATTCCGTCACTGCCACAAAAACTCTTATGACCAGTACTGATACATTAGTACTACTAGTTGTTGGTGATTTCAATAAAAACACACTAGAAAATTCACGAGTTAAAATAAAAACAGGAATCGAACAGTGTCTACAGCAAAACCAACAATTGGAGGACGACATGGAAGGAAATTTCTTCAGAAATAGTGTTGCTTTGAAAGTCATCGTTGAATTTCGGCCCCAACCTAAGTTTCACATTTACTGTAACCATTTCTGCAAAAACGGAGTTCACAAAACATACAGCAAATTTTCAGCAATCCTTCATAATACTGGCAAAATTAAAAGTTTCCATAAACAATTATTCTGGTCAGGAAACAATGCACAAATACCCTCCTCGATGATGCAAAACAGCAAGTCTAAAAAGTTTCTTTGTGACTTAACCTACAAAATAAGGCGTTATGAGCTACTCCGCAAAGCATATTATTGTTGGGCCAATCAAATGTTGGCAATTGAACTGAGCAAAGTACACAATATCTCATACTCCAATAATTTATCAAATTACCGAACTTATACCGAGTTTACTAACAAAAATTTAGGTTCTGATAAAAACGGGCAAGTATTTAATGAATCAAATTTATTTCATGTCATCTAAATATTTAAAAAGTGTACAAAAATTTCTGAAAGTATGAAATTAACAGACCTTTACATTTGTTACTTTTATTAATTGACTTAATTGATTTCATTCATCATATTTTACCAGTAGGTTATGAAGCACCATGCTTTACAGAATGAAGTTGTTATACTAAAATGCCAAAAAATAGATTTTTCTGATCGATCTCCCAGAATTGGCATTAAGTCTACCTAATTATCAGTCAATAAACTAATTTATGCTTAAATCGGAACACGATTTTGACAATAAAAACCACTTTGCTCAGTTCCATAATATTCGAATTTATATTTTTGAGATAAAATCTTTAACTCAAAATACTAACAAGATTTCTGTATGAATTAATTTTTCTCTTCTCGCTGATATTTTAAAAATCTGCCATAAATTCCTACACTTAATATTAGCATTCCTTTTTACAATTCGATTTTCAGATTTTTTAAAAGCAGCTCTATTTTTCTACATTTGTGACTTATTGGATTTTGTGCTGCAAAGTCGTTTTGCAAGTCGAGTGCATACGTATTTTGCAGGAAAATTGCTTTAGAAAATTGTTCCTCAGGGTCTCTAATAAAATATCACAACAAGCGGAATTTCTAAATAACTACGACGATAAACTCACTAATGAATGAATTCGTCGGGCTTTGTCTCCGTCCTGTTTGTGTTAATAAAGCTTAAATGTTATTTGAAGATATTATTAGCTTAGCGTATAGTGAGATCTAAAAAGATTATAAAATAAAATTGGCAACGTAAGTCTTATGAAGGAGCCAGCAAGTTTTTAGACAGTTTCATTGCATAAATTTAGCTGCATAGAAATTAAAATATGTATCCTCTTGCTGAGTGAAAGTCAAATTTCCTTAAGAGTTTTCATTAACGTTATTAAAATTAAATATTTCGCAGGTCGAGTTGTTCTGCAGTCACGTCTTATTTATTCCGTATTTATTATTTGTTATTCCCTTTTTTAGCAAATAAAAGCTACAGCAAGTTTAATTACGTATTATATATAAAAATGATATGGCGGTGGATATGAAAATAAAGCGAAAAAAATACAACATACATAAGCGTCAACCCATACAACAGCATACTCTTAATAATAGCAAATAGTCATTTCCTCATACCAGAGATATTTTTGTAAACTTATTGTCTAACTAGGTAAGAACCCGACGATATTGATGTGTTTAAGTGCATTTTTCCAAAATGAAGGCTTAAAAGATAAACAAAAGAAACTTCAAAAACTCGTAATTCTATCAGAAACCTTAATTTCTGGATTAGTTTCGAAACCTTGAATAGAAAGCCGCGTTACATATTTTCAATTAAAGAAGCACATTTATTAGTTTGTTCACAAAGCACTCTACAAAGATATTCCAACTCAATTATATATGATAATGGAGACATGAACAACAAGTAGATAGAAACTTAAAATAGAATATCTATTCTGTAAGTACAGAACCATGTTTTTATGTCGACTGCCACGAGGAAATACGTTTCATAAATTGAGAATCTATTTTCAAGCTGCTCCAGATAGAAAACATTGTCATGAGAAGAGCAATGATCCACGTAATAGTTCATTTCACATTGTCCCGCATTTATTGAAAATACGTGTATTACTTTAGCGTGCAAAATTCTGAGACAGAAAATGAGTGTTAATTACAAAATGATACATTTATTATGATTTTCGGTTGCATTGTTTGCTCAACTTGCCTCGTAGATTTGGAATCAGTGTTAACACAAGTCGACTCGACGTTTTCGACAACTTACCTTCTCCATGGGTTAGAAATAATTCGAGATCCGATTTTGTTCTCCTGCCTACACAAACGTACTCAATAAATCTTTCATGATTCATACAAGCGCAAAATATCTCTTTCTACAAATAAATACACAACACAGGCGACACCAGTCATCATTTTACCTGTCGATATTTGCTCCTTTCAATCTCCAGTGTCAAGCAATGCAATTACTGCCACAAAAGCTCTTATGACTAGCCCTGATACTTTAGTACTGCTAATTGTTGCTGATTGCATTGAAAATTCACTAAAAAATTCCCGAATGCAAGTGAAAACAGGAATCCTACATTGTCCACAGAAAAACCTACAACAGGAGGGGGAGTTACTAAAAGGCACCACCCCCCGGGTCCACAACCCCCTAAACCCACAACCGTCC
>JAQIXW010004990.1:0-10904 GCA_034700685.1 Willowsia buskii | reverse complement strand
TTTTGGCCATTTGGGACTGCGTTAAATAGAGAGATGCGATAAATTGAGAGATGCGTTAATTAGAGAGAATACGGTAATCCTTTTTGAATACGAATTTTGCGTGCATGTAGGAATGTAGGTATATTTTTAATAATAATAGATGAGTTCAGGTTCAAAACAAAATACAACTGAGAAGGCAATAAATGAGACTGCAGGCATCTTAAGCTTAATCTTATTCCAGTCACCTGCAGGACTTCGTCGTGGTCACATGTGTACACAGTCATACAGCCCATACAGGTCGCATTTAGTGTATGTAGTAAAGAATGTTAAAAAGTAAAACATCCAACGCATGGAAGACATCGACACATCTGATCTGATGGTTATCACTCTTTAAGTACAAAGTATCGGTAAGTAACAGCTACTCCCATTGCTCCTTTGTTAATAATTTGTAAATCAAAATATTCATTTAGCTAATTGATCGGAATAAATATTGCCGTTTTTTTTCAATTTAAGCAGGATAGTCAACATGGTTTACCAATGCGGTAGTTGTGAGCAAACGTTCGGATCTAAAGAAGGACGAAGACAACATGTGAAATCGATTCACGAAGGAATTCGGTACACGTGCCAGTTGTGCAACAAAAGTTTTACGAGTAAGCAGAATCTGTCCATTCATATAAAAACTCACAACAGCGAATATGCCTACCAATGTAAGGTTTGTGAAAAAACGTTTGTGTCAAATTCAAGACTAACCGATCACAAAAAACATCATACGAATGAAAGATCTCACGCGTGTCATCTCTGTAATTGGAAGTTTAAGACGAAGGCAACTCTTGTTACGCATATGCGTGTACATACGGAAGAAAGACCGTTCAAGTGCCAAACGTGCGGAAAATGCTTTAAAAGCAAGGGAGAACTACGTAGCCATCAAAATAACCATTCCGGAGTGAAACCTCACAAGTGCTCAACATGTTCCGCGGCATTTGGAAGGGCATCAAGCTTGAAAACTCATCAGCTCACACATAGTGACGAGTTAACTTATGCATGCCCACATTGTTCCAAAAAATACAGGAGTCGTCACGGGTTGACCATGCATATGAAAACGCATACCGATGCAATTCAGCGCCCATATATCAACTGTGTATTTTGCTCTAAGCAATTTTACTCCAAGAAAGGATATGAAAGACATGTTTTGGTTCATATTGGTGAGAAGCCTTTCAACTGTGAAATATGCGACAGCGAATTTTCCACTGTATCCGAGAAATACCAGCACATGAGACATCAACATATTCGGGAGAAACCTTTCGCTTGTGGAACTTGCGGCATGAGATTTATTCAAAGAAGTAATCTCACAGCACACTTAAAAGTTCACCTGCCTCAAAACGATCCCAAACGGAACAGCTGCAGTTGTTTATTTTGCGAAATGAAGTTTTCTAGAAATGAAGCACTTTTATGGCATATGCGAACACATACAAAAGAGAAACCATACGTTTGTGTTGAATGTGGGAACGAGTTTAATCGTCTTAGACAACTGCATCGTCATAACAAGCATTTTCACAAAATGAATAGTTAAATTGAATTTTGGAAGAATTGATGCAACGTATGCCAAAACATATGTATTCACATGATGCGACTAACAAAATTTTTCTAACTGAAATACAGAAGTGTATGTATGAATGAATTGTCTTCAATCGTTGAAAATATTTATTATATGATTATTAAATTTGAAATGTTGATATATAATGGACAAATCTTGTTTAAATTTCTATTGGGGCACCACACTGTCAAGTAAAAACCAAATTGCCAAAAATTTGAAATCCCTCAAAAAATATAATTGGTTTCAGTCAAGCCATCAGCATCGTCTTGAAGTAAATGCAAAAACAATAGTGAATAATTTTTAAGATAATTCAAGAAATCGCTTTCGTAAGTTGGTTATTTCTACTTCTAACAACTATTTTTATCAAGATCACGATTTTGACATGTAAACATGGTTATATCATTACGCGGTTATGGTTAACTAATATTTTGATGTTAACCTGACATATTTGGACACATTACGTTTACATTGGAGTACTTTTCAAGGATAATTCTAACAAAACGAGACAAAACTCAAATTGTATGTGAACTGTAACTAAATCTAACTTTTAATTTAAAAATAAAAGCTAGCGGACTCAAACCATTTACAAAGCCTGTCACTATCAATGGCTAACAACGTTCTCAAATCAATTCTATCTTCTACCAAAACTACTGCATTATGATTTGGATCATTTACCGCATAACCAGATGAAAGCAAACATTTTAGGAAAAATAATTGTTCTATAAACGTATATTCTTGAAATATTATCCATATCGGAAACGTTCTTTCTAGGACAACGTATATTCGGTTACTAGAAACGTACCGGTACCGAACATAATTTCTTCAAGTACCGAAAAAGATGTTTGTTCCTCCGAAATAAAGCAAATATTTGACCCTAAATAGGAAGATACAGATATTTAAATTCGAAAATGTCACTACCATTATTTGTTTATCATTTATATAATATTCTAAATCGTTTTTAGTTCATCGTCTAGTGTCTTCTATTAATCATTATTATTCATTAGTAACTTAAGAAGAATGTACGATTTTAAGGATGCGCATCCCAATCCACAGATGACTTCCTCCGGTAAAAATCAAAAGTCTTTATATTCAATATTTTAATCCCAGTAATTTTTACATACTATTTTTCTAACAGAATCACAGGATGAAGAATCTAAACCGAGAAACATCAACTATTTTTTTCCTCTATGAATTCTGTTTTGGATGCGTTGTTAGAAATTGTCATTCATAAGTTTTGAGGAATACTTCGATTTTAAACTACTTTTAAATATCGCAGCAAAGTAGTAAAGTAACTTTCCATTGAAATTGAATTGTAGTAAAAACCATTTAAAATATCATGCATAATACTCATCCATTTCTGTAAATCAATCCTACCAATCATTTTGTGGAAATCAATTCTCTAAAAGAGATTCTTAAGGACAAGCTCGTGAAACAATCATTTCCATTTTCACATAAATTCCAAGCTTTGGAAGACATCGTATCGTTTCCAACAAATCTTGATATTATCTGGCAAGCCTAAGGACAACCAAACAACCAATTCCAAACTGAAGTACCCTAACCCATCGTTTTCCGACAGTTCGGTTTCATTAGGTTTGAGAAAGCGTTCTGTTTTCTTAAAAAATACAAAATGCAACTTGGTTGACGATTAGAGATAATTTTATAGAGTAATTTGCATTGCTCAAATACCTTTAAGGCAAACCACCCCTTCCATCCCAACTGAAATGATATGGGTTCAAGTTCAAAGATAAAATACATTGGAAATCAATGTACCATAGAAGAAAAACAAAAACAATGCTTTTGACAGATTTTGGAGCAAGTTTTACTCTAGCCAAGCATATTTGTAATCAGTTTAAGGTTTACGATATTAAGTGGATGAAAAAATGAATAAGACTATGTGATAGTTTAGGCGGCACAATTTTAGTTTTAGTGAAGAAAAGAAGTTCTCATGGTATTCATTTTGCTTGATGTCTATGTTTTCTAAAACGCCAACTTAAAAAGGTTGCACGCATTGCACCCTGTTGAAAATAGATTCTCACATGCACCATATACCATCCTTTGTCTTTGGATAAACCTACGGTTGTGCAAAGAATTTAAGAACAATGAGGTCTCTTTCAGATATACCTATGTATTTCACAGCATACAAATTACTTTATTTCTACGAACTCAAGTTAAGCCTCTGGAAGGCACTTACTTGCACCTAACAAGACTGCTACGTGTGAGGCCTCTAAATCCTTCTTTCTTCTTAAATGAAAACCCTCAACGATATAATGAAATAAAAAAGATCTACCCATTCTCTCAAAGTCAGAAAAAATCCCTAACACTTTGGATATTGGTTTCGTTTATCGCTTTTAATAGTTTACATGCATGTAGTAATCTTTGCAAAGAAAGAAACGTTCCCATGAATTTCATTTTGCTTGGAGCTGTTTGAATATTCTAAAGCGGATGCTTGAAAAATAACACGTAGTGCACCCTGCTCAAAAAAAGAATATCGCTGAAACCAATTGCATTTTCTTAAACGCCGACCCAAAAAGTATCACGTACTGCATTCTGCTCAAAAATAGATTCTCACAGGCAATATCATTTGTACTTTAGACAAACATACCGTAGCCCACAAAATTTAATAATTGTGATCTATCTTTAAGATATGTTTATATTTTCCACACTTATTAAGTACACTAACTTCCTTGGAACTAAACTAACATTGATTAGCGCCTAATGAAACTTATGTGCATGCGATCCATCGACGAACTAATGTAATAAATTTTGTACTATACATTCTTACATACATATATACGCACGTACAAGTCTAAAAGATACTCAAACCTTTGGAATGTGCATTTGTATGCATTAAGGTATTAATTTTTTATATTTTGAAGAAGGAAACTTTTAATCCTCACTACCAGTAGGGTAGTTTTTGTTTGACTTTATGCTATAATGTATTTAATACTCTCTTCATTTTTCTTTCGCATTGAACATTTCTTCTCAGAAAAGAAATTAAAAGCTGGTTGACGGGGGCTCATAAGCTTTTCCAGGTAAAATGAGTTCATGTTAAAAATATTACGACTGAGAATATGAAACACAAGATTCCAGGTACCTTATGCCTAGCCTGATTTCAGTCACCTGTAGGACTTCGTGGTGGTCACATGTGTTCCAAATACTCTCACGAACATCGTACTTAGTACATGTAGTAAAAAATCTTGGCAAATAAAAAAAAAAATATCCAAGCTATTGTTCACATCGACACAATTGATTTCAGGTTATTGTTCTTTTAAATTCGAAATATTAGTAAGCGAAACATTCCCATTGCTTAATATCTTATATTTTTACATTCAAAATATTAGCCAAATTGATTAACTTCAGTTGCAGTAATATTCCCGTTTCTTCAATTCTAGCAGAGTAGTCAACATGGTTTTCAAGTGCGGCAGTTGTGAGCAAACGTTCAGGTCAACAAGTGATAGAAACCGTCATGTGAAATCAATTCACGAAGGGATTCGATATACATGTCAGTTGTGCAACAAAAGTTTGACGAGTAAGCAGAATCTATCCAATCACATAAAAACTCACAACAGCGAATGTGCCTACAAATGCGGGGTTTGTGCAAAATCATTTGTGACAAAGTCGAGACACGAGATGACACATGCAACAGAAAAGTCACAGGAGTGTTGTCTCTGTAATCGGAAGTTTTATACGAAGGCTGGTTTTAACGAACATATGCTTGTACATACAGAAGAACGACCTTTCAAGTGCCAAACATGTGCAAAATGTTTTAAAAGTAAGGCAATACATCACACTTGAAGAAACATCAGCTCACACATAGTGACGAATTAAAGTATAAATGCTGCTATTGCTCTCGAAAGTACTGGAGTCATTCGGGTTTGACCTATCATTTGAAAACACATTCAGATGCTATTAAACGGCCAATTTCCAACTGTGTATTCTGCTCTATGCAACTTAACTCACGCTTTGCATATAAAAGACATATTTTGGTTCATATTGGTGAGAAGCCTTTTGGCTGTGAGATATGCGACGGTGAATTTATAACCATAACCGGCAAATACCAGCACATCAGAGATCATCATGTTCGGGAGAAGCCTTTTGCTTGTGGAACTTGCGGCTTCCGATTTATTCGACGAGCGGGTCTCACAAGACACCTAAAAGTTCACATGACTCAAAACGATCCAAGACGGAACAGCTGCAGTTGTTTATTTTGGGACATGAAGTTTTGTAGAAATGATACTCTGTTTATCCATATGCAAACGCATACAAAAGAGAAGCCGCACAGTTGTGCCACATGTGGGGACGTATTTAATCAAGTGGGCTACCTACATCGCCATAACAAACATAAATAATAAGTAAAATTAATATTTGAAGAATTTGTGTCACGTTTATTAAAATGGCCTGTGTTCACATTTTAACGAAGTGCCTATGGAATCGCTGAAAATATTTGTTATATGATTTTTGTATTTGAACAGTTAATAGATTGTGGATAAATTTATTTACAATTGTCCCAATGCTTAGCTTCACCACATGCTCAGATAGAAGCCAAGCTGTCAAAAAATTGGAAACACTTAAGGAAATAAAACTATTCTGAGCATAACCACCAGTATCGTCTTAAGCGAAAATAATTAAACGAAGAAGCATTGTTTTGAGAACACTTAAAAAATCATTGCCTAAATTATATTTTGATAAGAAAAATTTCTTTCATGTTTTATACATGGAAACATGGTGACATTTTTAGACAATAATGAAAAGCATTTTGACATTAATTTAAAACACCACATGCAACAGTTTTTCCAACAAGCCACCTAGAAACTCAAACAAGAACGCAGTCCTAGGGAGAAACCAAACAACCGCAAAGTTGTTAAATATTTAAGCTTAAATATTATTTTCTGCGATGTCACTGGTTTGTTGTCGTTTCTTGCCTAGTGATCTGTATGTAGAAACAAATTATTGACAAACATTAACAAAACGAAATATGAATTTAATTTTAAGTGTTCATTGATGTTTGGCGCTCAGGAGGGTGACTTAAACTGATCGAACAATTAGTCCCGTAAAGAAAACAGTCGCTAATACATCTTTCGCGCTTAAAAGTTTCTTGACGATGTTATGAAAGCTTTCATTAAGCATTAAAGACAATCTTCGAGATTTAGAGTCGTAGTGGCAGAGCTCGGTAGAATTCTAGATTTATGAAGATTATCAAATTTACCCTAACGCAAGCAAATTGGCAATAGAGTCGTACACTTTTGGTTAGCTGGGGACGACAAAAAGACGATTGAATACTTACTTTTTACGTTATCCGAGTTTATATCTGTAATGTTGCTCGCGGTGTGCAATTTGTATATTTTAATCTAGGAAGAAAAATGTAAAATTACTTTTCAAAAGTGATTCTTTTTGTACTTCATGGTTTGGTTCTTTATTTCTGCTTTTCACAATAAACGTTTGCAATGTGAAGGTAAAATAGTTATGTGTAACTATATATTTATACGAATATTTATGTTTGAATTTAGTTTTTCTCTCGAAATAATTTTAACTGCACGTTAGTTCTAAACATTTTTTAAAAAGTTTTATTTGCATTCACCCACCATATTAAGTAAATTTACAAATTAAAGCATCCGCATTTTATTCAAGCAATGGTTGTCATTATTGGCGACTCTGTCTTTAAAAGATTTTCATTTCAACTTTGATTAATTGTAAATATCCAGTCAATGATAGTGATCTGTGCAGCTCTAATCTACTCTTTGATTAGGAACATAATAGAAACTTAACCAAGCACATACTTTCAAGGACATGGAATTTCTTACAAGTGCAGCCGAACCGGGGATCACAACTACCCTGACAAAAAACTTACAACTTGCGACCAATCAAAAACAAATGTTGATACCTTCTAAGCATAAACTGCTGGCATAAGTTATGACTGCATTTAACTCTATATTTTGCCTATAAGGCTTTGAGCTGAAAGCATAAAATTGCTTTCTATATTTCATAAACCGCAATTTTCGGTCTTGCAAGACAGTATTTGCTGATGCATTCAAATATACACAGTAATGTGAATCTTAAAAAATTGTTTGAGATGTTAAGTTAAAATGCATGACATATTTACCAACTAGCAACACATTTTTATCATATATTTGCTCAAGCAGCTCTAAATTTATTAATGAATTTAATTAACGGGTACAGAATTACCAAATTTTATTGCAGTTGTAGGGTGTTCGTATTTATAATAGGTGTTTGAAGTGGGCTTTGAGCAGCACAAAGTATAATTATGATTTAAACACAGACAGATACTATTTTAGTGATTCCAAGTAACCTGAGACTCAACTGCAGATAATTTTAATCCTCTTATTTAAGCTTTAGTACCTGACTATGAAAAAAGTTCTCATGATTTTCATTTTGCTTGAATACTTTTATATTTTCTAAATGCAAGCTCAAAGAAGCTTACATGTACTGCATCCTGTTCACAAATAGATCTTCACAACATTAACCATACATTATCCCTTGTACTTTGCACACACCGACTGTAGCGCAGCGAATTTAAGAATAATTAGCTCTCATTCTGTGTTTTCCACAGTTTACAAATTAACTTACTTCGAATGCAAAGGTAGCCTCTGGCAGATATAAACTAGCAGTGGCTTGCACCTAACAAAACTGCTACTTGTGAAGCCTCTTAATCCTTCTTTCTTCTGTGCATGCATTCCCTTAACGAAATATTAAAATAAAATAAATCCTATGTATTCTTTAAAAATAAGAAAAAATCCTTAATCGTTTGGAATATGCTTTTTATGTTTTACAAAACTAAAAACTAAATTTTTGAAATCCCACAAGTGAGGTACTCTTTTGTTTGATCATATGGTATACTTTATATTTTCCCATTTTTCTTCGTGAATGTGTAGGCTGTGCTACGTGAAATGAATTCAAGTTCAAAGCAAAATATAACCAATAGACACAATTAAGTTGCTAGTTTAGCTTGATTTCAACCAACAGCAACACTTGGTCGTGGTTACATGCGTCCCAAATATACAGTCTGAAACAAAGTCAATAGAAAGACATTGGTAAGGAATGTTAAAAAGGTTGTCACGGGTGGAAAACTTGAGAGTTGTGTCAGAAAAATATCCCGTATATTGCCCACATTCGATGGTTATCGGCCTTCAAGTAAGTTCATGAAACTTCAATAGTTCCATGTCTTATGTATCTACATTCAAAATATTAATTGGTTAACCTGAATAAATATTGTTGCTTCTCCACTTTTAACAGGATAGTCAACATGAATTACCAGTGCGACAGTTGTGAGCTAACTTTCAGATCAAGAAGTGGAAGAAGACGTCATGTGAAATCAATTCACGAAGGGATTCGATATACATGTCAGTTGTGCAACAAAACTTTCATGAGCCAGGGGACTCTTTCTTGCCATATAAAAATTCACAACAGCGAATGTGCCTTCAAATGTAACGCTTGTGAAAAATCTTTTGTGACAAAGTCGACACTCAAAAAACACGAAATAATACATGTAAAAGAAAAGTCGCACGAGTGTCATCTCTGTAATCGTAAATTTCACAGGAAGTTTTCTCTTAATCAACATATGCGAGTTCACATAGAAGAAAGACCTTTCGAATGCCAGACATGCGGAAAATGTTTTAAAAGCAAAGGAGCATTAAGTAAACATCAAAATATCCATTCCGAAATAAAACCTTACAAATGCTCCATATGTTCAGCGTCTTTCGGAAATTCATCACACTTGAAAGCCCATCAGCTCACGCATAGTGACGAATCAAAGTATGTATGCCCACATTGTTCAAAAAAGTACAGAAGTCCTTCGGGGTTGACCAGACATTTAAAAACGCATTCAGATGCGACTAAGTGCCCAACTTTTAACTGTGTATTTTGCTCTAAGCAATTTCACTCACACCTAGGATATGAAAGACATATTTTAGTTCATATTGGTGAGAAACCTTTTAGCTGTGAGCTATGCGACATCGACTTTTTCTCCGTATCCAACAAATACAATCATATGAGAACTCAACATATTCGAGAAAAACCACATGCTTGTGGGACTTGCGGCAGGCGATTTATTCAAAGATATGCCCTCACAATGCACTTGAAAGTTCACCTGCCGCAAAACGATCCAAGACGGAAAAGCTGCAGTTGTTTATTTTGTGAAAATAAGTTTTCTTCAAATGATAAACTTTTCACCCATATGCGAACGCATACAAAAGAAAAGCCGCATAGTTGTTAAACATGTGTGGACGAATTTAATGAAGTGAGATCTGTATATCATCATAACAAAAATGTGCACAAAATCAATAGGTGAAACACATTTGAAAACTTCGTGTTAGGTATACTGAAATTTTCTGTGCTCCCATTATGCGTTTAACAAAAATTGTCTAGCTGTCAAATACATAAATTTACATATAAAGTTTATTGTCGCTAGAATCGTAAAAAAAATTTCTGATCTGAAAAAAAGACACTCAAAAAGCACGAAATAATACATGTAAAAGAAAAGTCGCACGAGTGTCATCTCTGTAATCGTAAATTTCACAGGAAGTTTTCTCTTAATCAACATATGCGAGTTCACATAGAAGAAAGACTTTTCAAGTGCCAACAATGCAAAAAATGTTTTAAAGCCAAGGCAGAACTAAACAACCATCAGAAGATCCATTCCGGAGTAAAACCCCACCAGTGCTTAATCTGTTCTGCGTCTTTCAGAAGGCCATCTAACTTGAAAAGACATCAGCTCACGCATACTGACGAATTAACGTATAAGTGCTTCCATTGTTCTAAAAACTTCAGGAGTCAATCCGGGTTAACCTATCATTTGAAAACGCATTCAGATGCGACTCAGTGCCCTACTTTTAACTGTGTATTTTGCTCGAAGCAATTTATCGGACGCTCAGGATATGAAAGACACATTGGAGTTCATATTGGTGAGAAGCCTTTTAATTGTGAAATATGCGATGGCGAATTTTCAACCCTACCTGACAAAAACAAGCATATGAGTAGTCAGCATATTCGGGAGAAACCTTTTGCTTGTGCAACTTGCGGCATGCGATTTATTGTAAAATGTAATCTCTCAGAGCACACAAAAGTTCACTTGCCACGAAATGATCCACGACGGAACAGCTGTAGTTGTTTATTTTGTGACATGAGTTTTTCTGCAAATACTCTTCTTTTTGGCCATATGCGAACGCATACAAGGGAGAAGCCTTACAGGTGTGCCACATGTGGGGACGAATTTATTCAACTGAGTCATCTGTATGGTCATAATTAAGGCCTCCCAAAAGCATAAAACGCAGAAAAAGCATAATCGTGTCATAGGGTATGGGTTGCCACTTCTATA